>VZRF01006843.1:0-15073 GCA_013396875.1 Vireo altiloquus
GGACATGAGCTGGCCCAGGGCAGATGTGGTAGGGTACTGCCATACTTTGGTCTTTATAGAAGTTCTCTAGATCATTAGGCCATCTATGGTAGATGGGCTTTGGACATCCTCCACACTTGGACATCCACTACACTTTGGACATCATCCAGGACACTTGGGCAGGTGTGACCCCAGTGGCCACTGGACATTGCACATCATCCTTGTCATCACAACATATTTAGTCCTAGTCCCAGTGTTCCCCTGGTGTATGCGCAACATCTGAATGCAGATACCTCACCAGACTCTGGCAGTGCCTCGGGCCACCAGGGACACAGGATCCACAGCAGAGGGTATCACACCAAGCAAGCACCTGCTCCTTCTGCTCCAAGTTAGCTTTCCTCTAATGCAAAGCCTGGGGTAGAAGACAAGGGAAGTTGCTTTACTCTCCATGTCCCTATAGGATTTCTCAGTGCTTGGTTCAGACTGTGCAGGAGCCTGAGCCTGGGCTGTGCTGCTTGCAGGGCAGGAGCCATCATCTCTGCTGGACAGGAAACTGGTGGTTGTGGCGGTAGCACTGACTGTTGCCTTCCTGGCACTGGGGATTTTCCTGCTCTTCGTGCTCTTCTGGTCAGTATGTGCCTCTCCTCTCCTGGCCTCTGTGAGGCATTCAGCAACTTGCAGTGTCCGGGTGCGTCCCAGTGGAGCCTCAGATGAGGCAGGGAGGCAGGTGGTTAGATGGGAAACAGCCTCTCCTCTGTCTCTCTGTTTTGCTGGTCTATGGACCTGACTTGCTGTTTTGCAGGCTGAAGCACAGGAGATCAAAAGCCTCGGAGAACAACAGTGCTATACCCCTGAGAGGATCTCAAAAAGGTGAAGTATGAGCAAGGGCTCTGTGTGCCTTGTCTAGACTGGCTGTTTGTTAAAAGCACAGGCAGGATGATTGCAGATTCTGTAAGGTCCTTGCAGGAACAAGGTGATCAGAGCTGTCTGGCACAGGGAAAGGGACACCTCCCAGGAGAAGGGACCAGTGTGGGGAGGGACAATCTAAGGTTTGGAGAAGTCCTGACCACTGCAATGCCATCTCAGTCCCAGCTGCAAAGTTCCAGGGATGGCCAGTTTAGCATCAGCTGGGTGCTGAAGTCCTGTCCTTGTGGTCTCTGCAGATGTATGCAAGCCAAACACACAGATCCCGGTGGAGGAGCTGCTGGAGGCTCTGAAGATGTTTAAGAGGGAAGAAATAGAGGCTGAGCAGACAGATGATGAATCAGTCGACAGGCATGGTGCTGGGCTTCTTAGACAATATCAGGTCTGGTTTAGCTTTGCTTTCCCACCTGGCTACACTGCCCACCCCTCACCCCTTCCCTGGGTGTGTGATGCAGTTGGCCTTGGCCAGCCCCAGAATACATCCCAATGCTGAGTGGGCATGTTTTCTCCCTCTGCAGCAACTGTCCTCCACTTTGTTGCACCCCTGCAACGCTGGGAAGGAGCCGTGTAATCAAAACAAGAACCGCTACAAGAGCATCATCCCATGTAAGCAGACCTCCCCAGGGATTGCCTCAGGCACCTGGAGGTGGTTGGAGTAGCATAGGATGCTGGGCTGGTGTAGGTGCCCCTCCAGCACTTCAGAAATACTGAGCAACTCATGTCATCCTCCATGGCCTCTGAAACCCAGAGGCATTTCTGGCCCCACTGTTTTATATCCCATTGGTGAATCCTTGTTCTGCTCTGCAAACTTAAACGTCACTATATTCCTGATGCTAGTCATGGCTGAACACTGCCATGTTCCATCCAGAGACAGGTATTCGTGGGAAAGAGGAAGGAGTGACCCAATTTCTTTCAAACTTTAAAGCTCCTCTGAGCCCCACATGGTGTGTACATTTGGCCATTTCATAATCTTGCCTAAAACCCCATTGCACTTCCTGCTGTGCCACGTCACCCTTTGTCTCAGCAGCTGTTCTTTAACCCTGAACATGTCCTGAGGCCTGGGGTGCTGCTGAGAAGACAAGATTTATTAAATCTTGTCTATTTTAAAGTCACAGACTTTAATAAATTACACCTTCCCCCTTAATCAGTCTCTTTGTTGCTGCTCTAAAGCATCAGCCCACCTCCCTTCTCTTTCAGATGATCACTGCCGTGTGGTGCTGCAGCCTTCTGACACTGGGAATGGCTACATCAATGCCAGCTACGTGGATGTACGTAGCAAGGAATTGTCACTCTGGGAAGGGTAGGAAAGGTGCCTGCCTGTGCTGGGTGAGGACAGTCCTGCTCACACGGCAGGGGGGGCTGTGGTCTGGCACTTTTTGCCCTCAAGTGCTGGCAGGTCTTGGGACGTTGCTTTCCCTGAATCCCCTCTGAACTGCCTGGAGTAGTCTGGGTTGTGTGCAGTTCTCATCTCTCACAAAAAGGGACCTGTGTGAGGGGACAGGAGCTGAGCTGCAGCCCCTGGGTAACCACTGTCTGTGCTGGCCAGGAGCGGTGCTGTGGGACACACTGTGCTGAGGGTTATGGGCTTTGGCATCTATACGTGTGGATCCTTTATTTCATTCCCTGTTAAACATTTAACCCATGTGATCTGAGCTGTTTGAATCTCTCCCCTGCAGAGCTACCGAAGTCCACGCTTCTTTATTGCAGCTCAAGGTAGGTGCTCCCAAACCTCAATCCTCAGGAGATGCCAGTCACTGCCCTGAGTATTCTGGGGAATGGGGAACTGGGATAGCAGCAAGGAGCTGTGAATGGCTCACTCCAAGTCCCTGTATCTCCAGGGTCTCTGTCCTGAACAGTGATTACAGCTACTGCAGAGTGTGGAAGGTCTCAGTAGTAGCTTGGCAGCAGCTGGAGCTGGTGTCTGCACGGCCCAGTCTGAGGACATGTTCCTTCCACCCACAAGCCTATTTGTTCCCTTTGGCAGCTGGCACGATGGGGACAATCCTGCAAATGCCGGGATTTGCACTTAGATACGGTCTCCTCCCAACAGTGCAAAGCCTGGATGGGCTTGTCTGCTCTGTGCAGCATGCAATGAGGAGGTCTTGGACTCCCTGCAGAGCTGCAGAAATGTTCCTGGGGAAATAGGACCCTAAATGTGGGAGCAGCTCATAGTCATCTCAAGGGTCTGGATGTGGGAGCCCCTAAAGCAGCAGTGAATCCCTGACATGTCCTGGGCTCATCTTCTCTCCCTCCTCCTTGTCCTAATTTCTAACATGGTGATGAAACCAATGTGGCCAGCACCCCTGTCAGGTGCTGATGTCCCCTGGCTGCGCCTCTGTCCCTGGGCAGAGGAAAGCCTGGGAACATCCTAATTGTTTGCGGGAACACACCCACATGGCTTGGACACTGGCATAGGGCTCTCCTCTTCCTTCCCAAGGCCCCTTGGCTGGGACAGTGGTGGATTTCTGGCAGATGGTCTGGCAGGAGAAGACCTCAGTCATTGTGATGCTGACGGGCTTAGTGGAACAAAACAAGGTAGAGAAAACCTCCCAGCCCGTGCTCAGCCTGGGCATCACCAGAGCCCAGGCTTCCACACCTGCTGTGCTCCCAGTGCAGCTGTCAGGGAGGACAGGGAGCAGATCTGCATCCCTGCAATCCTCCCCTTGTGAGTTTGTCTGTGCCCAGAGGTCTCACTGCTGTTGACAGATCAAGTGTGAGCAGTATTGGCCAGAGCAGGAGCAGGTCTATGGTGACTTCACCGTGACGCTCAACAACACCTGGACCACCACAGGCCTTGTCAAACGCATCTTCTGCCTGCAAAAGGTAAGCCTGGCATGGAGCTGAGGTGGGAATGCACAAGGATGCCCTTGTGTTCCAGCAGCTGGTGGGAGCTTGTCAGTCACACACCCTGTGGGGAGTCCTGCCTGGTCTCCGGCACAAGAAGGTCTGGTGTAAGCATGTTGCTATCAATGGAATCCATGCCAGGGAATCAGTCCCAGGTTTCTCTGCCAGGCAAAGGCAGCCAGTCAGCTCCAGATGAGTCTGGTCTGATGATGCACGTGGGAATATTGTGGATTCTTGAGGGCTTGGGTGAGGTGATTACACAGGATATAAAAGTTAAAGGGTATAAAATGGAATCTCTGTACATCCAGGATGATGGGACAGGTGCCTGCCTGTCACCTGAATCAATCTGCAGAAGGTCCACACTGAAGCTCCTTGGTCACTTATAGTCCTATATGTGGACAGATAGTTTATGGTTTAAGATAACCTACATAGGGTCATTTCTCAAGATGTGTGCTCCTGATGAAGTTACACCTCAGATGAGGAGCAGAAACTGAAAGAACTGAAGGAACTGCAGGGAGGGAAAACAGGTACAATATAAAGAAATTGCAGTTATGCCTATTCCTGTCCTTTTTTGTCTTGCCCAGAGCAAGATGTAGCTGAAACATAAAGCTCCAAGAGCACCTGATGGTAAGATGTAGCATTAGTTCATGCCAAGTGAATGTGATGTTTAGGGAAAAACACATAATGGGCTGGTAACAAAAGTGACTACATTCACATTAGTGTAGTAATAGCCTTAGGCTGTATCTTTTCTGGGCAAGTCAGGGCTCTTTGATGACTGTGGAAATACCCTAAGCTGTGATTTTTATAATTTTCCTCTGGGGCACAAGCATCTTTCCCTGCTTTGCGTTCACTGTTCACAGCATGGTGAAGCAGAGGACAAAATTAATTGTGTGGCTGTGTGATGGATGAATCTGCCCTTTACTGTCTGAGGACAGTACAGCTATAGTGGAGCAGTCATGGTGTGGATGCTGGAGGGAGCACTCTCCGGTGGTGCCCCTCTGAAGTGGTTTTCTCCACTCCTCTCTCCTTGTTGGTGTGCAATCACTTCACACAAGATTCCTGGTTGCTTCCAGCTCCCTGTTGCCAGCCACATCTCCCTCTTTGCAGGCAGGCTGTGCTCTCCCAAGAGCGGTGGAGCAGTTTCATTACCTGCTGTGGCCAGACCACGGAGTACCCAGAAACCCTTCCCAGCTCCTGTGCTTGGTGGAGGTGGTGAACAAGAGGGTGTTGGAAGCGCCTGCTGGACCCGTGTTGGTGCACTGCAGGTACCGGGCTGGGCGTGTTTGGGTGCTGGGGCATTGCCAGCAGGGGCAGCACTGACCCACAGTTTTCTGTGTCCTCAGTGCAGGGATCGGGCGCACAGGCACCCTCATCGCCCTAGACTTCCTCTTGAAGATGGGGAAGGCTGAGGGGAAGGTGGATGTGTTTCACTGCGTGCAGCAGCTGCGGGAGCAGCGGGTCAGCATGGTGCAGACCAAGGTGAGGAGAGGTACTTGCTCGCTGCACACCTCGAGCTGCAGATCCAATTCCCACCTGTGGGAGCCGACACAGGCGGGCGGCAAGAACCACCACAAAGCCATGGCGGGAATGCCAAGAGTAAATTTATTTCATTACCTCGTTAGCTGGAGGATCCCAAGGCAACACCCAGGAGGTTACACAAAAGTGGGAGCACCAGCACCATCAGGCTCAATGCATCCTGAGAGACGGTGGGGCTGCTGTTTGCACCCATTTATCAAGGGCTTGTGCATATGCAGTTTAACAGTGCTGTGATCTCCTCTGTGTTTTTGTTATCTCTGGTCTTTGATCTCTCCCAAAACAGGGAGCTCAAGCTTGTCAGTGAGAATGGCCTTCAAGTCTCTGTAAACACCTACGTTATTTCTACACAGATTCTACTCCTCCAAGCAGACAGGGGATAGAGAGCAGTAGGCTGTTTTTATACAATACATAGGATCTCTCACACAGTCATTTTCCAGGCCTTGGCATTCACAGCTGTATGGCCACTTGAGAAAATCCACCATGCTCCTTGCCATTCTTTTGCTTTTAACCCTTTGCTCTCAACACCACCCTTCCCAGGGATGTGGCAAAGCCACATCAGCTGTGCTGTTCATAATCTAGCCACAGGGGCTCGGGCTGCCAGGGGATGGAGACTGCAGGATCCTTTTTCAATGCTGTGTCCAAACCTAGCTGGGATCTGTGTTTCCCTGAGACTCTCTGAGTTATCAGCAGCATTTGTATGGATCGGTCACTCTGATATAAAAGGGCTGTCTTGTAGGATCATAGTCCACCTGTCTCTCAGGATGTCTGCCCTCCTGCCATCTCCTGGGCAGCAGTGTCCTGGCCTAAGGACTATGTCCCCATGGTCTGCTTAGTGCTGGGTTCCTTTGTAGAAAACATGGTTGAGCTGGACCAACCAGCTCCTTGTTGGAGGTCTAATTAGTCCACAGGTTTTCCCACATGCCTTCCCCAGGTCTGTAGGGGCATATTAACCTCAGGAAGATGATCTTGTCTGGGTTGCTGGAGTTGCTGGCTGTGTCCCAAAGCAGGGCTGCCTGCAATGAGAAATGTCTGGCCTCAGGGATCTGCAGCATGAAGGTGAAGGATGAACCTGGCTCACTTCTGGCACCGTTTGATGACAGCTGGTGGTCTGGAGTTCCAGGGCTTCTCCTGGACTGGCTCCAGATTGTGCAGCTGACCAATATCCTCATGCAGGAGCAGTACAGCTTCCTGTACGAGGCACTGCTTGAAGGCTTGCTCTGTGGCAACACCGGGGTCCCAGTGGAGAACATCACCACCCTTGTCCATTCCCTTCGAGGACATGAGACCTCAGGCCGCAACAGTGTCCTAGAGAAGGAGTTCAAGGTACCTCCAGGATATGGTGCACTAGTTCTGTGAAGGCTCATCTATGATGCCATCCCCCTAAGTGCTCCCCTCCCAGCAGTGGGATGGACATGGGGGATCATTTATCTTGGGTGGCTCAATAAGGCAAAGGCAGAACTGACTTCAGTGAATCACATCTACAGGCCCTGCAGAGATTTTCTGAGTTGTTCCAGCTCCTGCCCTGCCGAGAAGCAGAGAAACCCAGAAACCAACCCAAGAACCGCAAGCCAGGGATCCTGCCAGGTAACACTGGCAGGGCTGGGCAGCCCCTTGCTCTAAAACCTGATAGCAGCATGGGGAGAATGATGCTTTCCCTCCCCAGCACATGACACGGACAGGTACTGCTCGAAGTCCAGTCACTGTTTTTTTGTTAGTAGATAATAAATACAGATTAGGCTCGTCCTTGATTCCTTCTGAGCCTGTTGAAGGTACATGGGGTACACCTGGGACAAACATGTCCCTGGTCTATACTTTCCCAGTGGAGAAGCTCAGATGAGGCTCAGATCAGGGAGCAATGAGGAGGGTGGATCTGCTCTGTTCTATCCAAGGGGTTTTGGACATCCCACATCAGGATGCCCCGAGCTGTCACAGCCGTGGATGTGGTGGTGTCTGTCCACTCAAGCCTCTCCAGCCCATGCTGCAGGCAGCTATGTTGACCATACCTGTTGCAGGGAAAGCCCCCTGTCTCTCTGTAGGGAGAGAATGACCCATTATTTCCCTCTCTCTGCTCCTTGCCTCTGCAGCGGATTCCTGCCGGCCCGTCCTGATGTCTTCGGTGAACGCAGACGGCTCGCCAGCTTACATCAACGCCGTGTTTGCCAGCGTAAGGCTACAGCCCTGCCAGAGTGGGAGCTGCTCAGGGCGGCGGGGACCCTCCTCCGCACGCCTGCTCAAGGCTGGGGAGAGCATCCCGCCCAGGGCTGAGCTCTCCCAGCCCTCGGGCTCCTGCACAGTGACTGGTGGCCCTGCTGCCAGGAGATGGCCCCCGCGATCGCGATCGGCGGAGCCCTGCGTGTGCAGGCAGCGCAGCAACCTGTGCTGGCCACAGCCTGCTGGGAGCTGAGCCCGGGTGTGATGAGCTGAAGGGGCAGCGGGGTGCAAACCAGAGCTGCTCTGAGGAGGGCTGGGGTGGCCTGTGTCTTCTCCATCTTGGCAAGGAGGCAGGGAGCCACTCCTGCTGCGGGCATCACTCCTGAGGGTACACACATTGCGGTGTGTTTTGCAGACGTACACCGAGGAGGAGAGAATCATCATCACCCAGCTGCCTTTCCCCACCACGCTGGTGGATTTCTGGGCTCTAGTTTGGGATTACACCTGCACATCAGTTGTTGTGCTGAATCAACTGCAGGAGCTGGACAAGGTCAGCAGCCCAAGCACAGCCCTCCCCTCTCCTGGTTCCCTGTGGGGCCGAGCAGTGAGATTTCTGCCTTTGACCCTGCCTGCCTCTTACCATGAGAGCCCTGCTTGCACCAGGATCTACTGCAAATTTATGGGGCTCCACTTGGGAGAGTCCTGAGGACAGTCCCTGCACCACAGCAGTGGGCTGTCCTCAGTCTCACTGCAAGTGAGCATCCCTCAGGTTTTGTTTGCCCCACAGTTGTCCTCTCTGCTGGAGTGTTATTTTCTGGCTGCAGTGCTGGGTTGGTGCCCAGCAAGTGTCTGGCAGCACCATGTGTACATGTCTTATGGGCAAGGGGGTGGGGTGAGCCGACCCATGTGAGGTGCCAAGCTCTGCCTGGTGTGCAGGCTGGGGCCATGTGTAAGCATACACCTCTCCCCTTCCCCCAGACATACGTGCAGTTCTGGCCCACCCAGGGCGAAGATGACTATGGCCGTTTCCATGTCCAGCTGATCTCAGAGGAGCCTGGGGCTGGCTTCACAACATGGACACTCATCCTCAGCAACAGGCAGCAGGTGGGCCCTTTGCTCAGAGATGGCAAATTCCTTTGAGAAGAACCTTTGCGAGAGCTGAGAGGACCAGCTGTCAACAGGCTTTAATTTGGGGTCAAAGTCACGGCTAGAGAAGGCCGAGGGATCTGGTGGAGTTCTGGAAGGGCACTGGCCAGAGCAGGGTCTTTTTCCTTGGAGAAAGAGGTTAATCCCAAGAAAGTGAGGCTGCAGGCAGAGGTACAACTCAGAGGTATCTTTGTGTGCCTTTCCAACTGGGGGACTGTGGATGGCGTTTGTGCATCTCAGTGGCTCATGGAAGGGGACAATTATTTCAGGCAGCTGGACACGGGACTGGTGTCAGTCTGAGCTGCACCTGATGCTCAACTCTGTCTGTCTGCCAGTCTCAGAGCACACAGGGGAGGAGGGCAAAGTCTGGAGCGGCATGTCCCATTGTGGAGTTGTTCCCTTGATCCAGAGTGCACAGCTGAGCCAGGACTGGCATTCACTGTCCCTCCCTTTCCCTCCCTGAAGCCAACAGGTCTCTGCTCTGACCAGCCCACTGTTTTTCTTCCCCACTAGCCCAGGAAATCTGCAGTAGAAATCCAGTTACATCAGCTGGCAGACTGGCCCATGCAGCAGCATCTTCCCCCGCACCCTGACACCATCATCAGCTTGCTAGGGAAGGTGGAGACACACCATCGGCAGAGCCAAGATGGACGTATCCTCGTCACCTGCTGGTGAGTGATGTCTCTTGGAGGAGCAGCCATGGCACAGAGCTGGACACAGCTCAGGCTGTGTCAATGAACTTGGTCACAGCTCCATCTGGGATGGATGTATGGATATGAGTTCAGCTATATTCAGGGAAGAAGGCTTCCCTGTGGAGGCTGGCTGGGTGTGGAATCTGTGGGCAAGATGATCCTGAGAGTGTGGGTGTCTAGGAGGACACCTCTGAGGCTCAGCCCTTCTACTTGATCCCAGAGCAAATGACTCTCCTCTTGCCCTCCTTCACAGGGATGGAGCCAGCCGGAGTGGGATCTTCTGTGCTGCTAGTTTCCTGTGTGAGCAGATCCAGAGCGAAGGGATGGTGGATGTGTCCCAGGCTGTGAGAATGCTGAAGAAGCGGCGGAGACAGTTCATTAAAGATGTGGTAGGTGCTGACTTCCAACCTAGCTCGGATGGCAACACCAAAACATGAGTCATATCCTGGATTGCCCCAGTAGCTGCCCTAGCCCGTCTGTGCTCAGATCATCCTGAGGCCAGCAGGGGTGGATGAGACCTCTGAAAACCCCATTGTCTGCTGCTGGGACATACCCACTCACTCAGCAGCAGGTTCTGCAGAACTGAACAGGCACAAAAGCATCCTGCATGGACCCTTTCTGGTCCACCTGGCTGCTCAACGCTTTGTGCCATGGAGGTTGGCTCTCCTCCCAAAACCAGCTGGCACTAGTGCTGGGTTAGTTCAGCCCTCCAGGTCCTGGAGAACATACCTATGATTCCTCAGCAGGGGAAGGTGGACCCCAGCTGGGAGGAGGAGGGTGAACTGTACCCATGTCTGGCATGCTCAGGAAGCCGTTGGAGACCAGTGCTGACATGCCACTGCAGGGGTTGGTCCACCAGAGTCTCATCTGGTGAGTCTCTGATCTCACCAGATCTCATGTGGATCCTTTTTTCCACAGGAACAGTATGGGCTCTGCTATGAACTAGCCCTCAGTTACTTGAATTCATTTGAAACCTATGGAAATTTCAAGTAGGGGCATGACCACAGCCGATGTCTGGATGGGACTTTGATTCGCTAGACAGCCCTTCATCAGTAACAGTGGAAGCAAGACGAAAAAAAAGGGATGCACATGACCCCAAGATGCTTGACTCCCCTGAAAAACCACCCCAAGGGTCCTCCGTGGCTGGAGAACACAGGCTTGACTGTCTCCAAATTGTGGCCAGGCATTGAAATTGGAACCTGACCCTTTTCCCAGCATTTGTGCAGGAACTTATCTGGAATCACAGCCTGAGTATGCAGACCAGAACAGATGCACCAGGACTTCACCCATCCTTCCTTGCCAAGGATGAAGAGAACAACTGTCCCATCTAGATTCCCTTGCCCCCTCAGGTAGCCCAAAGGAAGGTGGGGTAGCACCAACACCCACATTGTGTTTGGTCAGGAAATACCAAACTGCTGTAAGATCTATGGTGCTCAGGAGCACAGGGTATCTGTCCTACTTTAGGAGAAGCATAAAGCCCAGAGTCAACAAAAGCCAAGAGTGGGACAACTCATGGTCCTGAAGGGCTAAAATGATCCTTCAAACCCCACACAATCTCTTCCTGGAGCTCCATCTTCCTGGTGCTGCTTCAAGTGCCACTGCCTTACCAGCTCCAGAGAGGCTCTCTCATCAGCCTGCATCATGGCAATCCCAGGTTATAGTGGGATTGAATATCCTGGATGTGTTTCAAGAAGCACCACAGAGACAGGAGACCTCAGAACCAGGAGTGACCCCATAGCTCTCTGTCCTGTAAAGAGATATGTCCAATAAAGGCTATGGTGGTGGTAACCTCTGATCCTCACTTTTCTTCCAGGTTTGACCCGGCACAGGGGCCACAAAGGAGCTGAAAGCACAGAAATCCCATAGCTTTGGCCACAGCACGGGCACAGAATACACTCTTGGCCAAAATGTGTGCTAAGGGACATCACCCTTGATGGATTCCCACCACACATCTGCTCTGAACTCATGTGAGAACTGTCCAGCTTAGCTCAGGAGGTCAGAAAAGCTGCCAGGCACCACTAGAGCAATACTGGGGAACAGCAGCCCTGCTCATGGCCCCCCTCAACAGGGGACAGTCAGCTCCCTGCAAGGGGATGTGACCCCACAGGGACAATGATGGGACCAGGCAGGAGCTGAGTGGGACAGGCAGCCCCTCCAAACCATAAGCCTTTATTTGTTGTCCAGACAGAACAGGCAGAGTCACAAAGCAGTCCAGCCAGGCCTTGGCTGAATATCAGCAGACAGGGCAGAAGGGTTGGGAAGAGCACAGCAGGAGAATGCCATCAGCCTGAGCCTTTGTGAGTCAGAGATTGGGAAATCCAGCATACAACTCCTGCTTCCAGGAAAGCAAAAATGGAAGCAAAGCTCAAAAAAAAAGGACTACAGAAGGCCAAATTCAAAGGCCTTGCAAAAGCAGTAAGCAAAAGCTAGGAGGTGAAGGGGCTGAGGATTGAAAAAGTTCAACCCTCCTTGGCCTCCTGTTTTCCTCTTGCTCTGCTGAATTGGATGAATTGCATAGGACCCCCATGCTGGCCACAGATACAGAAGAGCCAGGGGACATGGCAGCCATCAGCACTGGGCTGAGGTTATCCTTCCCATTTTCTCCATTTCCTCACTGCTCTGGATGTCTCCACAGTCCTGGCTGGGGCTGAAGTGACTGATCTCCAGCCTAGCCACTTTTACCTATGGAGAAAAAGGGCACCCAGTGTCAGAGACAGGCTGGAGCACAGAGCAGTGCCTGGCAAAGCCCAACTCTTTCCTCCCAGCTGTGCCCAACCTCAGGGCCCTGGAGGTGCCTGTCAGTGCCAAGGCAAGAGCAGCAGCCTGACCCTCCTGAGACCCCTCCCTGCAGATGCCTGGGAGGGATGGCACACACATGGGTCCCTCAAAGACCTGAGCCTTTGGGATGCCTGCCTTTGCTCACCCCTGTCCCTGCTCCAGGCTGGGAGCACTGCCTGGAAACACTCTGCTGCCATGTGGGCCTCAGTGGGCAAAGCCATCCTGGCTAAGGCAAATGGGGAGATGTGTCAGTGCAGTGTATGAGCTGCTGCTTCTCCTGAAGCTCCAGTCCTCCTGGGAGGTTGTCACTCTCATCAGCTATCCCACAGATCTATAGTCCCCTCTGTGATGACTGTTTGCAGAATTGCATTTTCCTACCTTTTTAATTATCCTCCTTAGTTTTGTTGGGCAAATACTTCCTTTTCCTGGAAAGGCAAAGGGAAGTCCGGGGTAAGAGACTGGCATTGTGTATAGCCCTGCTGAACCTTGTCCCCTTCCTACTCACCTGGAGAGCACAAGCCACAGGATGACTGCAGCCACGAGGAGGACTGCCAGCAGCACAGCCAGTCCAATCACAATCCCATGCCACGAGCCTGCGGTCTGCTCTGCAACTAACACAGAGCCAGGGGTGAGTGTCACAGCCTGGCCTCCTGCTGGCAATGGCCCCGAGAATGGCAAAGGGTATGTGCAAGTGTGTAGGCCTGTGTCCTGGCTGAGGTTTCTTCTGGGATAGAGGATCATCCCATGTGTGGAAATTTTGCTCTGTTCCACATGAGACCCAAAAGCTCCTGCCCTGGGCCAGCTCATGTCCAGGGAAGCTGCCAGGCTGGCAAAAGGGAACATGCAGGAGAGGGGTTTGGGCACCATGAGCAAGGAGATACTTACCAACGGAGAAGCTGTAGCAGACACAGGTGAACTTCTCTGCCTGTTGGACAAGACAGGAGGGAGAGCTCAGCCCACTCCTACAGCACTACCCCACCTGGCAGCAAAGGTCCCCACCTAGGGCCACCAAGTGACCTGGCTGTGGCCCAGGACCCCAGGGACACCATCGTGCCCGTGCGTGGGAGAGGAGTGTGCCCTCACAGGCAGCCCAGAGCCAGCGAGGGGCCCAGCCCCGGCCGGCAGCGTCCCCAAGGAGCAAGAGCCCCGATGGGTACCTGGGGCGAGAGGCGGACGAGGCGCAGAAGGGCCGTGTAGTTGCAGCCCGGGCGGAGGGCAGCGTTGTGGTGGCCCCGCCCGCGGCTCCCGTCGCCCAGCACGAAGTCCGTGGGGGCGGTGAGGTTGAGAGCAGCGGCCAGGTAGACGCTGCCATTGAAGAGGTGCGGCTGCCCCGAGCAGATGCTCTCGATCACCGAGGCGTCGTGCGTGGTGGCCACGATCAGCTGGTGCTCCCTGCAGGGCGCAAAGTCAGTGAGACGGAGGGGACAGCGGGGACAGTGGAAGGGGGGACAGTGGAAGGGGGGACAGTGGAAGGGAGGTGTGTGCAGGCCAGCGCTGGGGTGGGGAGAGGCGTGCCGGGGCTGCAGAGCTGCGGGGGCTGCGCTCACCTGGCTGCCTCAGAGGGACGGGCGATGGGGCGCAGCGGGAGCACGGCCGTCCCTTGGGACGGGGNGGGAAACTCCATCATCAGCGCAGCCCCGGCTCCGGCAGCCGTCAGTCCCTGGATCGTCACGGCGTAGCTGCTGCCAGGGCTGTGCTCCGGCAGCCGGTGCTCGGTGACGGAGTCATTGAGCCGCAGCCGCTCCATCTCCAGCACGCCGCCGTCCCCCGCTTTCCTGGCCGTGATGTTCAGCTGCGGACAGGAGACACAGGTGGAATGCAGCAGCTCCCACCTGCCCGCTGGGAAGGTGCCGTCCCTGCCAGCCTGCCCTCCCCTGAGCCTGCTCCGGCTGGGGAGGGCTCCTGAGAGGAGCGAGCAGGAGCCTCAGCCCCATGCGGGGAGCTCAAGCAGAGAAGAGGAGAGGAGGAATCGGGAGCCAACATTGGGGATGCGCAAGGGCCTGCCTCTGTGAGCAAAGGGCTGAAGGGAAGAGGGAGGCTGTTCGTTTGAAGGGCTGTAGATACATGTACTGAGCCTAAGGACAGATCTTGCAACACAAGAGGCATTGTGGTGACATCCTCCACAAGAGGAGCCCTGAGCTTCTCTTTTCTCTTGTGTAAGGTTGGACTCTGAAAGCTCCGTCTAAGAGAAAAGGAGAAGGACTAAAGTTTCCATAAGTAATACAGATGAAAATTCCCCATTTGCCCATGCATCATCTGAATTTGTCATGAGTTCCCTGGCCATTCTCACTTGTTGCCTTTACATAAATATATTCTGGGCTTTTGCAAAAGAGAAGACAACTGAAAGCAGACAAAAAGTATTATTTTCACAAACACTGCTTTCTGGGAGCAAGTGAGGTGAACCAGCTCACCAAGTGTTGTCAAGAACTTGTCTGACAGTTTCTACAGGAAAAAGCTAAGAAACAGCATGCAATGTCCCTGTCAGTCTGTGGAGACCTCTGTCCTCAGAGAGGGCCTAGAGCACTCTGAGAACAATCTCACCAGCACGCACAGCCTCTCCAGGGTTGTGCTGCGGAACGTGTCCCAACTCGAGAGATAGAGGAGATGTTTCTAGCCATGCATTGAGGAAAACTCCACAGAACAGTGCAGCACTCTGGAGGAGAGGCTTTCAGGAAGGACTTTCAGAGGATGAAAGTGGATGAAACCACAGCTTTTTCTGTGGCAGGAACCAGAAACAAGTATGCAAGAGGCACAGGAAATCCTGGGATGGCACCCCAGAAGACATGTCACCATGTCTTGCACACCAACCTCCAGAAGTTTGCCAAGCCCAAAGCAGAGCAGAACCAGGAAGTAAGCCCAGAGGATCTGGAACACTCACCACATCTCTGGGCATCTCCAAACATGAAGATTGTTGAGAATGAAACAGAAAACATTTGTGCTCATCAAAGCCAGATATTCACTGGCCAGGAACTGTGGCTCATCCCAGCTGTCCCTTTCCCACACTTCCCAGCCTGCCTGCACAG
>VZRF01006846.1:0-29637 GCA_013396875.1 Vireo altiloquus
GAGGTGCAGAAGCTGTTTCCATTCCTGGCCTTGCTGCTGATCCCCAGTTTGCCCTCAGTCACCCCATGCTGGTTGTCCTTAGTCCCTTTTGACTCTCAAGGGGCTGCAGGTGGCTTCCAGGTAGATTTATTCCATGTTTTCCCTGGGATTGAGGCTGCAGTGCCAGCATGGAGCTCAAGCTGTCCCAAATATGGGTGTAACAAGAGCCTTTTTCCAGGAATGTCAACTTTTGGAGATATTACATAGCCAGCTCCCTCTGAAATGCCTCTCATGTGGTCCCAGGGATCAATTTGTTTAAATGGTCCTTTAATTAGTCCACTTTTATCACAGGTGATGCTTCCCCCTTTGGATTCTTGCCTGGCAGGGACCTCAGCTCACTCTGCTGCCACCTGCTCTGGGTTTTTTGTGTGACTGCTATTCCCTCTTCCCAAGAGCTGCAAACTCTCCACTTGGAAGTTTCAACCCTTCTTTAATTCCAAGACATGCCCTGGACCCTGATTCTACAGGATTTGTCCGCAGCAAGGAATTGTTCCAGGAAGGTTTCAAATCCAGACTCTTTTCAGCTGATTCAAGAAAGAAAAACAGATTCTCAAAGGGAAGTTCATTACACAGCATGAAATAATCATCACCTTCTTTCCTGCCTCCCTTTTCTCTCCTTGGTTTGCAAGTTGTGTTTAGAAATTATACAACATTTTGGCTATTTTAAGAAGTATCACAGTCTGACATTCTGCTGTGCAGTGGCCAATCCTGCTCACACAAATTAATCATAAATCACAAACATCACTTGATTAAAACAAAAACAACCTTAGGAGTCACAAAAGGCAGTAGAAAAGAATTCCAAGCATCACATTTTATTATACAATTATCAGACATAACCTTCATCAAAACATTTCAAATACAACCAACAAGCAAAAATCTTGAAATAACATCTAGAAAGAACAAAACTGATACCTTTCTCCATCAGAAAAATTTACAGAGTCTTCTACATTACTGGTGGTAGAATCATTTGCATGTGCTACAGCCTGTGGGATTGAAGCTTTTAACTGTGCCAGCTCTGCCTTGAGCTCCTCACACTGACAGGCCAACTGATTTTTCTCCACTTCTAGGACTTCAATCTGGCAATCAAAATAAAAAGAAAGCTGTCAAAACCACTCAAAACACTGTGAATTAAAAAAGGCAGTAAAAAGTAGAGCTAATTTAAGTGATAGAAGTGTTTTAACAGACATACCTCACTTTTGTATCTGTCCCTCTCAATGGTGCACTTGTCCAGCTGCCTGAAAACATCATCCAGCTGCACAGCAATCTCATCCACCTCACTCTTGCTCTCGCCATCAGCACATTTGCTGCACTCAGTCTTTAGGCTCTGCAGGGTGCTGCACTGCTCCTTGAGCATTGCTATCTCCCCCAAGGCCTGCTCATAGAGAGCTGTCACCTCTGCCAAACTCCTCCCATCAGCATTTCCCTCTCCAAAGCAGGGAAGTGTCTCCGTGGCCTGATGGCACATTTCCTTTTTTACATATTTATTATTCATCTCCAGAAGCTGCTGTTCCAATGTTTCCACTTGTTTGGTTAACTCTTCGCATTTGCTTTGGTACATTTCTTTCTCTCTGTTCAATAATTGTAGCTGATTTTTCAGTTCGTTTTCCATCTCCACAGGTGTCTCAGGAACACCATTCACCTTGTGCTGTTCCCTTTCCATCCCTGCTGCAGGAATCTGCACTGGGATATCTTCCACCTCTTCCTTTTTCACCACCAGGTTTGGCAGCTCTGTCTGTGTGGCTGAGCTCAGCTGTTCACTTTTTCCCTCCGAAGTGGTTGCACTGCAAGGTTCTGCCACGGGAGAGTTTTCCTTCTGCTTCTCCTCCTGATCCAAATTGATGCATTCTGTTTTTACCATAGGAACATCAGGATCTGCTGAAGGCTTTGGAGTGCTGCTCTCCTCTAAAATGATGACATCTTCATCGTCATCATCCTCCTCATGGCTGTTGAATGTTTTGTCACCGAGCCGAGGTGTCTTTAGGGACACAGGTGTCACACAAGTCTGTGTCTTCCTTTTGAGACTGAGGAGGAAAATATTAAAATCATCAGTTTATTGCTCAAATACACTGGCACTGCTGATGCCTTAGGTTTGAACTTTTCTCTGTTCCCAGCCCTGCAGTGCCCAGTGGAACTCTGCAGGTCCCTGGAGCTCGTTCAGTGCTGTTCTCTCATGCTCACACTGACATAACAAAGCCTCTCCAGCTCGCTCTCCAAGGACACCCAGACCCTCCTGGGCCCAACAACTGCAAACCTTCATCTTGGGCACAGGGGGGCAAGCTTGGGCAAATTCCATCCTTGCCTGGCTTCTGCTTGGGCAATTGATGCTGCTATCAAAGTGGGAAGAACTCGGGAGCTGGCATTGTCCATTTTGGGATGCACTGAGGCAGGAGCCTCTGGAGGCCAGAGTGTGACCTCTGAAGGCCTTTCCAATCAATCCCTCCTTTATTCCTTTATTCCTGTCTGCTCTCTGTTTCTAGGCAGCCATTTAAGGCATCACCACGCCAGGTGTGGGGAACCACTTCAGCTTTAGGCTTCCCAAAAGTGGAACCTTTAGAGCTGCTTGCTCCACAGTGCAGGATGGCTCACTGCAGTCAAGGATGAGGATGAGACTCTCTGGATGAAGTTCCAGAGAATTTCATCCCAGGAGGGGTCAGTGACAAAGGGCCCTGAGCACTCTGCAGGGGTTCAAATATCCCTTGGAAGCAGTGGGAGGGTGCCCTGAACAGGGCAGTCACGGGTCTGGAGGGGAGGGAGAGCAGAGATTGATGGGATGGCATCAAACCAGGGGTAAGGGGTGGAGAGGGTTGGTCACATCCCCCAATGGTGCCTCCAGGATCAGGGGATTTCCAGAGGGGAGGACAGGAACAGGATTGGATGAGTCTGGGATGGACAGGGAAAGGTCTGGAAAAGGGGCAGAGAATGGTGAGTGGCAGGGAGATGGGAGGGGTTTAACAAGAACTGACAGGGGAGATACTAAAGTGCAAGGGGAAGGAGGATTTGTGACCCAAATCTTAGCACAAACCAACACAGGGGGACCTTAGAGAAGTATAAATGCATTGCAACAGTTTCCCACCACGTTCATTGTTTCTCTGAGCACTGTTCAAAAATTACCACTCCAGAACTAGAAAGGAGGAATTTTCATTTGTGTAGCCAGAATAAATTCCTATAAAAACAAGTGCCTGCCATCCATCCACTCCCACATTACTCTGAAACAGACTCAGTATTCCCAGGAACATCCCCACAGAGCTTCAGGAAAACAAACTCTGCTGCTAAGCACAGATCACTGACAAATGCTCCATGTCATTTTATTGCATTCACTTTTGTACCTGACAAAGTCTCCAGGTCCCTTTAACCTGGAGTTTCCCATTCTCCCACAACTCCCACAGGAATTTCAGCAGCTCAAGCTGCTCCCAACCCCTTGATCTTCATTAACAAGTTATTAATTTTAGAAATAAACAGGAATCTCCTTTGTACAGATCCACTCACCTGCTATCAGCATCCATATGAGGAGAAGATACTTGAATTAAAATAGGCAGAGATCTTCTAACAGAAGCATCTGATGATTTTGGTAGAAGTAACCTTGGAAGAGCTTCCTTTGTATTCGGAGTTGAGAATGTTTTGAAGTCTTTACTTGAAGAAACAGATGTTTTTAAAAATATTTCATTATTGATCTATAAGACAATGTAAGTTAAGAATGGAAATAAACAGATATTAGTAGATTCTTCAGGACAGATTTAATAAGTTCTTTATACACCAACACCTAGAATTCTGACATCTACATATGCAAGTAGCTCCTTGAACCCAGGCTCAGGCTTTTGGGATAAAAAGGCTGACTAGACTACTGCAAATCCCAGTAGTTTTCCATTTGAAAGTGCTGTGGAGAATCCCAGGCAGGAGCTTTTCCCAAGCTGTGTCTCTCTCTGGAGTTTGCCTATCAGACACAAACTCCAGGACAGACATCCCTGGGAAAGATGCTCAGGGTGCACTCAGTTTGCCCAAAATGAGCAATTATTTCACTTTTAGAAATGACTTTTGTACTGGGGGAGATCTAATGGCAGAGGAACAATAAAATGAAACAAGTAAGTTAAAACAGCACATGCAGCATCTCTTCTCCAGAAATCAACTTAGGTCAGCAATTGACTTTGAATGCAACTGAAATTAAATCACACTTAGAAAATTTGATTCTGAGTTAGAATCCAGACATTCCCATCAAACACCTGGATCTGGATTTAATCTGAATTTGGATCTAATCATCTAGATTTAATCTGAATTTGAGTGTCTCCTTGCACAAGTGTAGCTGTTCCACCTCCATCCATCCCCACCCCCTGAGATCCTCACTTTTAGGGGAATCTTTAATATCCTCATCACATCTCTCTCTCCAACAAATCCCCTTTCAAGAATTGGGTGTGATGCCATAAAAACAGCCACAAGTGACTGACATCTCTTCCAGTTTTGAACAGAGACCTTTGTCCCTCTCAAACTATTTCCTAAGGAGAAAGAAATGGTGGATTTTCCATCACTGGGCAGCAAAGAAAGGGGATTTTGGGTTTCCTCATGGTAAGCAAATCCTGCAGAGCCATCAGAGTAAAAGTGGATGTTAAAGGAGATATTTGTACCCTGGGCAGGCTCCTGGCAGCTTCTGGAGTTACCTGGTGGCTGTACTCCAATCGCCTCTTCAGCTTCTCCCTGTCCCTGCACAGCAGCAAGGAACAAATAGGAATTAAGAGCTTAGATTCAAACTGTTCATTCATTATAAAAACTAAATCTAAGATCTAAAAGCAAGCACAGTACTCCTTATCTCACCTAGGTACAATAATCAAAGTATTGTTTATTGAACAAAAATTCCCTCAGCAACCTGGAAGCTTGGATAGTCTGAAGTTAGCTTAACCTCAAACAAGTTCCCTCTCAGATTATTTATTTTTAAAATATTGAATATTCTCATTTCTAGAATGTGAGCCAGCATTACAATTACCCAAATCAGTTTTTGCCATAAACCTTAGCTAAGAACTCTTAAATAAATGGATTGAGCTTTTCAACCACACAGAGCTGCTTCAATGTAGACCTTCACAGTACCAGTGACACATCCCAAACTGCTAATTCCTATGGAGCTACATCCTTGTGGGAGTTGGACTTTCACCCCAACTGCTGCTCTGCTCTCCTTGGTAGTTTTTAGTGTTAAGCCTCTTGTAAAAGCCTCCACAACTCACTTTTTCTTGTATGTTTTCTCATATGTTGGATGTATTAAATCGTCATCCTCTGGTTCTTCTGGCACGTTACAATTCCTGAGGGAGGGAAGGAGACAGGAAAAAACCAATAACACCAAGAGCTGAACAGCCTTTGCTGCTCCCAGGCGATGGATAAGGGCTGGGAGGTGTCCCTGGGCTGTGTCCTTACCGGAATTGTGGGTCAGGGTTGAGGGAGCAGTACCACTTCTCTGGCAAGTGCTCGATGCCATCTGGGAGCTTTCTCCACTTGAGGCAAGCATCACACTGCACCCACGTCTGGTCAGGCTGTTTCCTGGGGTGAAAACCACAATCAGTCAGGCTCTGCACATCAAAGAGTGTTCTCAGGTCAGATAAAGCAGTGATGGTGTGTTCAGTTCTCTGTGGGACTCACTGGATCTCCTCCACGGGCAGAGCCAAGGGATACTCCTCGTTTTTCTTGGTTTTCATCTCGTTCCAGTAATCGTTGAGCTTTTCTCCCAGTGCTGCTATCGTGAGTCTACGAAGAGAAGAATTTAAAGACCACGTTGAATAAGTCAATTCTAGCACAGAAAGAACCTTTAGAGACCCCAGTGACAGAAAAAGTGCATCAACTACTTTATTATTTCTCACTGCTTTTCTAAAAGCTTTCCCTTTTTTCTTTTATTATGAAAGGTTTTTTTATATAAAAACCTGTAGAAATGAAGGGTTGTCTGAAGTCATGTTGGTCAGCAAAGGAATTCCTGGAAATACAAATCAGAGCACAAAGATTGAACTCAAGAGTGCTCTGCACAGCTCTGAAATGCTGTTCAGGGACAGAGCAAACCCTGCAGGGGCTTCACCAGTTCAGCCTCAAGCAGAGAATCAAAAAAAAAAGCACAAAACCAATCCAGCACCTCACCCTGGTCCTGCCTGTTCCTGTGCATCCCAAGTGCAGGTTCATGGTTACTCTAAGCTGATGTCCAACTTTACAACAAGGAGCTGGCAAACATTTGATCACTTCAATGTGATAAAAAGTCTGCATTCTGATAAAAGGAGCTGGTTAGTCTCAGTCAGGTTAATTTTTAAGCTTTGTTTCCTGCTCAGGGCTCATCCTGCAGCTCAGGGACAAACCAGAGCTGGTCCACAGAGGAGGGAGAGGGGAGGAACAACAACAAACCCCACAGGTGAGCTGGAGGTGAGCACAGCTTCCTGTCAGCCTGTGGAATTCACTCTGAGCAACCAAGGGGATGAGTAACCAGGCCCAGCCTTCCCTGGCTTGTCTCAGCACCTGACACCGCCCAGGGCCTTGAACCAACACAAAGAAATGTTTGTGCAGTGAACTTGTGTGACCCAGAGAGTTTGGATCCAGGGCAGCTCTGAACCACAGGCAGGGATTGCTGAGCCAGGAGGCACCAGAAGGGCAGAAAGGAGCAGGGATGCATGGATGGGATCACATTCCGAATCACATCCCTTTCCTCAGGAGGGAAGAAGTGCAGAGCACCTTTACATCAGCTTCACAACATCCCAGACCAAAACAAAAACATCTTTTGAATGCCTGCAGCACTCCTGGCACAAAAACCTTCCCAGAAGATTTCCCAAGTGTGGTATCACTGTGCCCACTCACATTCCAAGGGTGTGGGGGTAAAATCAGAGGAAGCTGGGAAGTTCCACTGCCATTAAGTTCTACCAGTACTGAAATCAGAGCTGAAGTGCAGTTGGTGCTTCCTGCATGGATTGCAGTTGGCATGGAGGGAATCTGCCCCTGGATGGAAACACCTCAAGCACACACTGAGGGATGAGGGTGGAGCAGAGTGGAGACACCACAGCCAGGTTCTGCTGGAATCCCTGCAGGAATGGGAATTCCATGGGAGCAGGAGCTGATAAAGCACAGAGCAGCCAAGAGAGAAGAAGCTGCTAGGGTGAAATTCTCTCCTCAGATCAACCTGGTTCATTATAATGTAATTGTAAGATTCATTCACACCTCCATCCCAAAGTTATGTCCAGAAACTCAAAGGTTTGCAGGTCTTGGAAGTCTTTTCCAGCCTTGAGGATCCTGTGATTCTCCCCACTTGTCTGGATATTGATTTAATTTACATTTTGGACAGACTGGTTGGGCAGAAAGGTCCCAGATTTCCTGGGGTGCTGACAGACAAATCAAACCCAAGAGATTGAGGAAACTCCTCCTTCATTTGGAGTATTCAAAACATGTGGAAAACATTCCCTGCTCACTGTGCCTGCCAAGGGCATTCCCAATCCCTGCCTCTCTGCCAAGGTTGGTGCCACAGACAGGAAATGGTTCAGGGATCACCAATTTCCAACATCCACATTAAAAGCACATGGAAAACACCTCATCCTAAACAGCCACAAAAGAACATCCAGGGGGCAGACAAAAAAGGGTCCAAAAGAAGCTGTTTGCATTTCAACCAGGCTTGGCCAGAACACCACAAATTTTATTCTTCCTATTTAAGAAGCAGCTTTATCAAAGTATTTCCCAGGAAATGACAACATGGGATAGAAAATGCAGATAAAAATACCTGTATTCGTTGGTGTAGTCGAAATCTTGTTTGTTGTGAGTTGGTTTTAGGAAGTTGCATTCAATAATGCCAACAACACCCACGCCCATGTTGTTTGCCTGCAAGGAATGAAGGTTTATCAGAAAAAACTAACATAAATTCCCTGCCAATATTGCAAGAGTTTGCTGGAGGTAATTATTAACAACATCTAAAATGGGTAAAAAGGATTTTCTAGCTTATGACTCCTCTCCAAGGAGAGAATCTTGATATAAACCCACTAATTAACAAATCCTCTCTTCCACCCCACTTTTTGTCCTGAAAGATATGCTCAGATTCATATTTTTGTATCAAGCAGTCTCAAAAATCAAACTATTTAATACAATTTTTAACTGCTGCACGCAGCAAAACCAG
The DNA here is from genome assembly GCA_013396875.1 of Vireo altiloquus. Classification (NCBI taxonomy): domain Eukaryota; kingdom Metazoa; phylum Chordata; class Aves; order Passeriformes; family Vireonidae; genus Vireo; species Vireo altiloquus. The sequence continues at coordinate 8,147 of VZRF01006846.1, forward strand.
TGATTTTATAAAGCATACATCAATATCTTACTTTCCATCCATATCCTTTTTCAAAATCAGCGTTAGAATGAAATTTGTCAAGATTTCAAAATATTTTGAAGCCTCAGTTTCTTACCTTTAACTGACAGCCAACTCTCTCATAAGCTTTGATGAGTCTGTTTTTGTGGTACATCATTATTCCATAATGATCTTTGTTTCTGCAGTTAAATCCAAAAGTAATTCTGACTGTTTTGGCCTTTTAGGAGGTATTAAGGAAAAACTAGAGTGAATCTCATGGAACACAACAAATAAGAGTTACTCTGAGTGGGTCTTAAAACTTTCTTTTCTTATATTGAGATAATTCCTTCAAGTATGACTTAAAAACCCCCAAAAAACAACCAGAAATTCATCAATTTAACTGCAATTTAGGCAGCAGAATCCAGCCATAAAAAGCCACAGAATTCAGCTCAGCAATGGAAATATTAAAGGATACATTGAGAAACTTGGGTCTGTAAATATCCCTCTCGATGAAGGCCAAACTTTTGGAAACCAGCTGAGTTTTCACTTTCTGTCCTCTCAGGATGATCTGCATGGTTGGCTTCAGGTACAAAATACTGCAGTAAGCCTACAAAACAACCATTATTTTCAAATTAAAACATATACACCTCTCCAGCTTCCAAAAATAAACCCAATTTTCAAATTCCAACACGTACTCGTAGGGAGTAATCACTTTCTGGCACAATCTGATCCATTCTCTCCTGTTTTTTGTAGCCTCTTTTGCCTGTTTCATCCAAGTCTTCTGGAATTCTGATGTCGTATTTATCCTTGTCAAAGTCAAATTCTGGTTTGTCGTTTTTATCTCTAAGAATTAAGATGGGAAAATGTATTAATTATAGGGGGAAAAAAAGCAAATATAAGGGAATGTATTGTGGTGGAGCCAGGGTATCCCAAAGATGGAAAAAAAGGGGAATTCCTCATAGATTTTGGAAAAGCTTTCCTGTTTTTGACTGCCCACAGCCTTTTCCCAGTTATTCCACACACAAAAAAACCCCAAACACTTCTATATTTGCATACACTGCAATAAAATATAAAATTAATGAGATAAGAGAGTGGATTTATCTTACTTTCTAAGATTCCAAATGATAATCCTGGTGCCTTTTTTCCCTATGATGGCATCCAGCTCTGCCAGTAATTTCTCCTCAGTAGAGAACAGGGAATGTGTCAGGATGGCCTTGAGGCTGTTCTTGGATTCTGCTGGATCACTGATCTGCCGTGGGCACTGTGTTAAGGAGAGGGACTTGGAATGGAGTGATGACCCCAAAAAATGAGGAAATTTCTGGCCTCACTTCCCAGTTTCTCATTCCCCATCTCCGAGCTCCTACAAATGTCAAGGTTTTAACAAATTCTAGCATCTCACAGAAGTTTTTAGCTTTTGATTCCTCTGCAATTAGAGAAAACCTTGATATAAACATCCACAAAAGCAGCCAAGGATTTCCTTTTGGGTGATGTTACCCCCCAAAAATTCGGGATGCGCCCATGACCCTTCCCCAGGGACCGCTGAAAGGATATGTTGGTTGGTGAATGTCACGATGGGAACCATGACATGCTCTGCTTTGGTGACTTCCAGGAAGGTTTGGGATAAGAGCCCCACGCTCATGGTGTCCCCATTCTTGGTGAAGACAATGGCATCCTTCCCCAGGCGCATGGAGCCTGACTTGAAGCCATTCCCATAGAGCCCCACGGGAACTCGGCCGTTCATCACAGACTTCTCACTGAAACCAAAGCTGAAACGTGGCAAACGTCAGGAGGGTGGAAAAACTCCACAGTTCAAGAGATGAGTGTGTTGAACTCAAGCCAACGAGTTCATCTCTTGTTTCAGAGGTCAGCGAGTCCTGTGCAATCAAATCCTAAAAGTCACCTGGACGATGCTGCTAAAACCACACAGCAAAACTTTGAGGAGATCTACATCCAGCTTTTAAATAGAAATATCATGTCTGGAATTAGGTGTAAAACATGAAATATCATGTCTGGAATTAGGTGTAAAACATGAAATATCATCTCTGGAATTAGGTGTAAAACCATTCTTATGACATTCGAAACAAAGCCTTTTTCCCCTCTCCACTTGCTAGAAAGTGTTTGATCCCTAAGTTTGCCATTTCCATTTACAGATCAAAATAGGGAACTGTATGTGGAATTTAGGAAGCTGTTAATTGTGGTATTTAACAGAAAAAATAGCAGTTATTTAATTTTAGTATTTCAATATCAACAGTTATTGAATTCAGTCATGGTCAAATTTAAATCTGCAGGCAGAGCAATTTTTTACACTAAAAGAGAAATTGGACAGAAAGTTCTTGGCGAACTGCAGAAGAGAAAATAATTTCCAACCCTACAGAATATCTAAAGATGAATAGACAAGTTACATTATCATTAATTAATTTTTCTCCAATACCTTCTATTATTAATACTCCAAGGGGTTTGAATTGCATCTCCCTTCTTTCTTCATTCACTAACATAAACTAAACCAATTAATAATAATGGTAATGATTATGATGATTCTCCTTATCTCCACTAGCAGGCACTACAGAGAGTTTCCACAGCATAAAGGGAATGCTGAGAGAAGGGATAAAAGGAAATGATGAGATAAAAGTTCCCTGAGCAAGTTACAGGGAAGCTTTAGTAACACCTGTCTGCTCTGGAATCTCACCTGGACATTCACTTCCCTTCCTGAGTTTATGAGCAGAATTAGTGAGTTGGAAATGAGAAACAGGAAGGAGCTGAGCAGTAACAGAAGCAGAGCTGGAATTTGCACAAGACAGGTCAGAAGGTTCCTACCTGAGCATTTTGTGCAGCTTCTCTGAGTTCATCCCATTGCCATTATCCGTGAATGTCAGGCAGATGTTGTCGTTTATGACAGTTTTGTCTATCCAGATCTGCTTGGCACTCACATCTGGATCATAGGCATTGTCTGAGGGCACAGAAAGCAAACAGGGTGGGAGACTGAACAGCACAAATTCCAACTGTTTAAGTGCAAACACATTTTAAAGTCATTCAGAATGTTAGGATGGAAGAGCTGCATTCAAACCTGAAGGACGTCACCCAAACCACCACAAAATTCCCCAGATTATCAGTGCCAGGAACACAGAGGCTAAAAGTGTAGCTGGAGGTGAGCAGCTCACATGAGAACAGAAAATGAAAGCAAGAGGAGGTTCCAGTTTCATTTCCTGCCTGCAGAGCGACTGGTGCAATGTTTACTTTCTCACAGCCCTTACAGAGGGCTTCAGACTCTCTGCAAAATGCTTTAGACTCAAATTTGTGTTTGCAGGATGTGAATGAGTCAAACATGAGTGAAATGAAAACCAGAGCACCACAAACCACTGCTGGCAGCAAAGCCAGGCCCAATCTGCCCCAACACCACTTTCCTCCATCCCTTCCCCTCATCCCCCTGGGATTGGGAGGAGGGAGGGAGGCTGGGATTTGATGGCACCTCTGCCTCACTGCCTGGTCTGCAGCTTCAGCTGAGAGACACAGAACAGCTCAAGCCAATTAAAGCAACACTGCTTGGCAGCTTCCTTCCTCCAAACTTTTAAGTCCAAATTGCATCACAGTGAAATATTTCGTAAAATGTATTTCAGCATCACAAAAGAGGACATACAGGTAGGACTGAAAGTTTGGAGGTATTTGGAGTGTTAAAGGAGCTGAAATGATTTAACATATTTTACTCCCAAAACAGTCAGTCCTTTCCACAGCCACAGGGCTCTGATTTCCTCCTTGATGGCAGCTTTGGCCTCATCCAGCTGAAAAATCCCTCGGGAAGGGGAAGGGAAGAGTTGCTCCCTTTGGCAGCAGCCAAGTGCTCAATCAGCCTGGCTGGTGTCCCAAGCCACATCTTTATGGTGAGGAAACAGTTCAAGGAGTCTGCTCATCATTCCCTGAGGATGGAAAAGAGGAACACTGGAGATGTCCAGGTAACTTCTGCTCAAAATCAAAGGCAAGGTGATCAACAGGAGCTAATAAACAGATGCACAAGTATGGTAACAGGTAACAGGACCAGAACAAAGAGCAAAACACTGAGGATCGTCAGCCAGGTCTTCCTCTACCTGAAGGAAAAAGGTTTTGGATCAAGAAACAAAAATGACTCCAAGCTATTGATCACCTACCTATGAGTTCTGCAATTGCACTGAAGGGCCAGGTGTGACTGGTGGAGTTGGTGTGCAAGAACTTTGGGCACAGCTGGAATAAAGCACAAGCAAGGGCATTAGTTTGTGCTCTCCAAGGCACAGAACAATCTGTTCAACAATTACATGAAGCTGTTTTGGACAACCCTACCAAAAGGCTGTGATTGAATTGATTTCTGGGTATATTAACACAGCTCTTGAGGAGGAAAATCAGCATATTCTCAGCATATTCTGAGAATGGATTTTATTGTCAGCCTAGCAGTCCATTTAACTTTATAAAAATATAAGGAACTATTACTATATAATGATGCCAGGGATTACAGAAAACAACAAAGCCATGGTCCAAACCCAGTAACAAAATCTCTCACATGTTAAAAACTCACATCTTAAACCAGGAGGATTCAAACTTAATGTCATGAGTGAGCAGCACTCAGTACCCTCCAAGGGTCACTGTCTGTGCTCACAGTGACCAAAATCACCTCTCAGACCCTCTCAAGGGTATTTTGTGCTTTTAGCAGTTGGATCTCCCACATTTTATGTACCCAAATGCACAGCCACTACCAGAATTAGGTGGGAAAAGGCAAATAAAGCACCTCTTTATGGGATGTAACTTAGTGACAAAAGCTTTGCCAAGCATCCCCAGCCCAGGTTCACAAATATTCATCCAAGACCAGAAAAATCAGAACTAAATATCCATGTAAGTTAAGGATCTGTCCATGCAACGTTTGGAGAAATTTTAACTGCTGCAACTGATAGCTGTGTTTGCATTATCGCTGAGGAAATCTGTGGTTACACTTTCACAAGGCCTTTAGCACCAAGCCCTGCACTGGTTTGCTCAAGCCCCACTGGCAGAGTTGCAGTGATGGCAGAAAAAAGCAGCACCTATGAACACACAACACTGAAAACAGCCCTTGCACCACCACAAAAACCAGAATATAATCCACATTATTATACACATAAAATCAGAAAGATGTTTTAAAATACTGTGTACATATCCATACTGCATAATTTTTACAGAACACTCACTGATAAGCACTTTTATAAAAGCAGCAAAGTGTAAATAAAAGCAAAGTGCAAATAAAAGCAAGCAACCACTTCAAAGCTCCAAGTTGAAAAGGAATGATGCTAAAAACAAATCCTAGAGCCACAAACCAGCTACCAGAGCAGGAGGAAGGCAGAGGGAGCAGCAGCACCCCTGGTTCAAGGCGACAGAAAGTGCCAAGAAACGTCACCTCCATGCTCAGGTCACAGCAGCACATGACACACTTCCAACTGCAACTCAATCCCTGCATTTCTCCAGGGAGCACAACAGGCACCTCACTGCCCTCTGTGCCTCAGAGCTCCAGGTTTACAAAATCTGAGTGCACTGAGCCAGGCTAAGCCAGGTGCCCCCAACAGATACTTCCAATTTTGAATCCAAGAGAAAATTCCTCTGGGCTATTAATGGAAACCTCGCATGTGTCATGGCACGTGGGCAAAAGGATCTTTGGATTTTTCCCTCTGCCTCAAAGGAACTCAGGGGATTCTCAGATCCCTGGGTGATTCTCTTCACTCCCACAGAGCTGGCAGCATCTGCTCCTTTGTTTTCTAAGCTTTGGGATCAAAATCCACCAGAAACAACTGCTGGGGTTTTGCCCACCTGAAATGCCTCCTTGGCAAAACAAAAACACATTTTAAAATCCTAACCCACCACCATGGATGCAAATTCAGGGATTGGCATCTGCTCAGCTCCCTGCTGAAACACTGAACAACTCTGGCCACATAGGAGGCTGGAAATGCAGAATTCCCTGCTGGATTCCCTGCTGGATTCCCTGCTGGATTCCCTGCAGGCACTGGAATCTCTGCAATACAGACCTGGCAGAAAGCCCTGACTGTGGTTTTGACAGAGGCATCAACTCACACTTGGGCATCTCATGGAATCCTTGAGGCTGGCAAAGCCCTCCCAGCCCAGCCAGGCCAAGCTGTGCCCCATGCCCACCTTGTCCCCAGCCCAGAGCACTGAGTGCCACCTCCAGGCCTTCCTGGGAGCCCTCCAGGGATGGGCACTGCAAACCTCCCTGGGCAGCTCTTGCCAAGGCCTGAGCTCCCTTTCCAGGAAGAAATTCCTGCTGAAAAGGAAGAAGCACCTCCCTGACCATGAGACAATGCTGAGGAAGGACAGAAAGAACCTCAGTGTCACCCACAGTGGTATCATCTCCAATAAATATCCTTTTTTCCTGTGAACCAAATCATTCTGTGTGCACAGAAATAAAACCTTGCCTGTGTAACACAACAGCTCCACAGCTGTGAACCACTGGGAATTCTGAAAACAACATCACTGGAATTGTGCTGATATTCTCTGGATCACTGCTTGGGAGAGGGTTTGAGAAAGGCTGGAAGGTGGGAATTTTAACAGGTATATGAAGGGTTGGAAGATGGGAACTGGAACAAATGGGGTCTTGGCTCTAACATCTCCCATCCCTCAGCAAAAGGTGAGCAAGGATCCCACAGAAAATTCATGGCAAAGTTATCTCAGAGCAGCACCACCTGATCACAGAATTCCAGAATGCTTTGGGTTGGAAGGGACCTTAAAGATCAAAGATTAAAGATCACTCAGTTCCAACCCCTGCCACAGTCAGGGACACTTTCCACCAGACCAGGATGCTCCAAGCCCAACCAGCCTGGCCTTCATCATGCCAGGCATTGAAATAAGGACACAAAACCAGAATAAAGAACAGAACAGTGGTTTAAGGCCATCAGTTTTGTAGTTTCCTCCAGAGCAATCCAGCTGTCAGCAACCACTCCCTAATTCCTGGTGAACTCATCAGGAAATATCTAAGTCCATTTGTCCCCTTACACTTCATTCATCAATGCACCACTTTAATTAGCTCATAATTAATTGAGGTTCGTTAAGTGCTGGTCCCCTGCTGAACGCTCACTTTGCCAATCCAGCTGTTTTGCTCACTCAGCCAAACATATTTCTTTACTAAGTGGGTTTTGTTTAGTAATTTCATTTCTCCTCCTGAGACCAAGTGCAGCCAAATACAACTCAAACATCCAAATTCTTCCAACTGGGCACATCTGAAACCAAACTGTCCTGAGAAGAGCATCTCCTACAGCTGTAAGCAGGAAATATTGAATAACAAACATCTCTCCAAAATGACAGGATGCTTTGGGAATTTTAGTTTTCCAGGCAAACCTGAACTTCACCACCCCTTCCAGATCCTAAGGTGTGCACAAATCCAAAACCACTGCAGGTTTTGCCTCATCCTAGGAACTTCTTGCCTGCACAGAATAAATTTGTGTTGTGTTACATGGCACCACTGCAGTAACTTAGCATGCATGTGAGGAGAAAAATGCATCTTGGTTTATTCTCCACTTATTTAACAACTTCTTGGGAACAACACTGCAATTTTCATGGAATTGTTTCGCTTGGAAAAGCCATCCCAGACCACTGAGCCTGAGTTGTGCCCGATGCCCACCTTGTGCCCAGCCCAGAGGCACCTCCAGGCCTTGCTGGGAGCCCTCCAGGGATGGGCACTCCAAACCTCCCTGGGCAGCTCTTACCAAGCCCTAACCACCCTTTCCAGCAAGAAATTCCTCCTGAATCTTCCTGAAATTTTTCCTTCTCTCCCTCCCAGTTCCACGACTGTGCAATGAACCACATCAAGGGACTGATCCAAATTAAAAACCCTTCTTCAAATATTAACCTGGATCACTTCCCTCAGCTGCTTCATTGTTCAGCTGGACAAAAAAAAATTGCCAGAGCAACAGCAGGAGAAAAATTCCAGTGTGGGAATGTTTTCAGGTCCTCCCAGTGCCTGTGCTGTTTGGAAGTGCTTCTGAAACCATGAGAAATACTTGATATTCCCAAAGAATTGCGACCTTCAGCTCTCCCCACCATTCTCTGGATTACAAAGCCTTTTACAAACCTGGTCCAGACTGCAGCACCTGAGCAAAGGAAAAAAAAAAACCTAAAAAACTCACAGCTTTCACTGGAAAGCCACTGAATGCAAATTCTCAGTTGTGCCTGCGACAGACAAAACCAAAGAGCAGCCTAAAAATAATTCAGAAAGTTACCAAGTGCATCTTGTTTCGTTTGTACCTCTGAAAGTGCAGCTTGCCAAAGTGATTTCAACCTGAGAATGATTTTAAACTCCGAACTGCCAGATGCAAAGGCTGATTATTGATACTTTTTCCTCTTAAGAAGACTTAACAATATGTCCAAAAAGCAATAACACATCAAAATATTTTATCTAAAGAAGCAGGACAACCCAGCTCTAATAAAATATCACTCACTCTGTGGGTTTTAAACACTTCCAAGAATTAAAAGACCTGAAATCAAAATGAAAACGCAATTTTTGAACTTCAAGAAGATGATGTTTAGGGCTTATCTCTAGAATCACAGCAGCTTTTATCAGGGTGATATAAATTGATATTGAAGTAACATAAATTAAGATAAATTGGTATTAGGTGATATAATTCCGGACAGAAGTTGGACTCAATGATCTTGGAGGTCTTTCCCATCCTAAATTATTCTGTCATTCCAGCAGTGCTGAGCATATTCTAACACACCCTTTTCACTCAAATATTTGATAAGTTACTCATCGTAATACTTCTCCTTCTTCCCACTATTCTATAAGCAAGGTGATGAACCAGGTGGAGCTCTAGGTGAGGTTTAGAGGCATTGACTCGAAAAAAACCCTCCGGTTTCATCAGAAAAAGCAGCTTTAACTTCATTTATATCAGCACAAATAAAGAAACAACCAATTGCCGCCACAGCTCGGCAACAATACCGCGACTGAAAAAGCACAACACAAGCAGCATTTAACTGCGTGAACACTCATCCACCTTAGACGTAATTAGGGTTAAAATGTAATTAGGCCGCTTGCAATAAAAGTAGTTAAAAGATGTGAAGTTACAAGTTGGCAATTAGAGGTCACGGCGCTCAGCGGAGGCTGAGGAAATCCCGCCCACAACACCCAGCCCACCCCAGCTGTCACTGTCCCCTCGGCACAGCCCAGACGGACACATACAACTTCATTTTCCCGGCTCTGAGCCGGGATAAGAGCGGGGAACCCTCGGCTCCACGTCCCCCCGGAGAGCCGAGGCGGCGCTCCCCGCCCTCGCTGAGGGAGTGACCCTGGAAGTGTCCAAGGCCAGCTTGGACTGCGCTCCGAGGAACCAGGGACGGTGGAAGGTGTCCCTGCCCGTGGCAGCGGGTCGGAACGAGTTGGTCTCTCAGGGCCCTTCCCCCGGCCGGCCGCGGTCCCGCCGCCCCCTCACACTCACCGCGCTCAGGCGGATGCCGCCCTGTGTTTTCGCCGCCATCTTTAGGCCGCGGCCCCGCGCGCGCTTCCGCCTCCCCGGGGGCTTTTCCCGCTTCCGGCGGCGGCCGCGCACACGCGGGGCGGGGCTTGGAGCGAGGCCACGCCCCCTTCCCGGTCTGAGGGAGCCGTGAGGGGATGGCGGAGAAACGGGAGTGACGGAATTGTTCCGGTTGGAAAAGGGCTCCACAATCACCCAGTCCAGCCTGTGCCCGATGCCCACCTTGTTCCCCAGCCCAGGGTGCCACCTCCAGGCTTTCCTGGCACCCCTCCAGGGATGGGCACTCCAAACCTCCCTGGGCAGCTCTTGCCAAGGCCTGAGCTCCCTTTCCATGCACAAATTGCTCCTGGTGTCCAAGCTGAGCCTCCCCTGGCCCAGCCTGAGNGCACAAATTGCTCCTGGTGTCCAAGCTGAGCCTCCCCTGGCCCAGCCTGAGGCTGTTCCCTCTCCTCCTGTCCCTGTTCCCTGCCAGCAGAGCCTGACCCCCCCCGGCTGCCCCCTCCTGTCAGGGAGTTGTGCAGAGCCACAAGGTCCCCCCTGAGCCTCCTTTTCTCCAGCCTGAGCTCCTTTCCCAGCTCCCTCAGCCCCTCCTGGGGCTCCTCCAGCCCCTTCCCAGCTCCCTTCCCTGCCCTGGACACACTCCAGCCCCTCCAGGGCTCTCCTGCAGGACCCAGAACTGGACACAGCCCTCGAGAGGCCTCTCAGTGCCTGGCACAGAGGGACAATCCCTGCCCTGCTCCTGCTGGACACACAATTCCTCATCCAGTCCAGCTGCCAGTGGCCTCTTGCCCACCTGGGCACCCCTGGGCTCGTGTCCAGCCCCTGTCAGCAGCACCCCCAGGGCCTTTCCCACTGGGGCACTTTCCCACAGCACTGCTGCTCTCCAGGCAGTCACTCATTGTGTTCCTGTCTGGCTCCCCAGTGCAGTTTCTACTTCTGCATTTCTGCTGCTTCCAGGTGTCCAGTGGAGCTAGGAAGGGGCTGGAGGAGCCCCAGGAGGGGCTGAGGGAGCTGGGAAAGGAGCTCAGGCTGGAGCAAAGGAGGCTCAGGGGGGACCTTGTGGCTCTGCACAACTCCCTGACAGGAGGGGGCAGCCGGGGGGGGTCAGGCTCTGCTGGCAGGGAACAGGGACAGGAGGAGAGGGAACAGCCTCAGGCTGGGCCAGGGGAGGCTCAGCTTGGATATTTGGAAACATTTCTTCCTGGAAAGGGAGATAAAGCCAGGGTGGTGGAACAGGATGCTCAGGGATGTGGTGGAGTCACCACCCCTGGAAAGGTTCAAAAAACTTGTGGATGTGGCACTTGAGGATGGGGTTTAATGGTGAACATGATGGTGGTGCTGGGGTAATGGTTGGGCCTTGATGAGCCTCTCAGGGACTGAAATGATTCATGCCTTAAACAGTGTTATGAAAGAGTTTTGGCCATTTTAACAAAAACTGTATAAAGAAGCTACAACCACAGAAATCTCTCTGAAGATACCTGACTGGGACTTTGGACTGTGAGTGAAGCCACCTAGATACTATTGTTCAATCATCCCAGCCTAGGGAAAGCCAAACAAGGCTGAGGGAGAGGAATGCATCCACAAAAGAGCCAAACGCAGCAGAGGTCCTGCCCTGGCTGGGTTTGGGGTGTGGAGACCACAGCCCACAGAGGCCAGCTTTACCCAGAGGGGGCAGGGAGGTTTTGGGTGTAACCTCTCCTCAGAGGCACTCAACACTCATCCTCCCTTACCCAAACCAGCCCAGCTATGGAGCTCCCAACCCCACAGGCCACAACCACGGGAGCTCCATGTGAGAGGCAGCTGAGGGGGTGTCAGAATCCATCAAAGATATTTTCTTTATTCTGTCTCTGTCACTCTCTGTCCTCCACCTATTTTCTCTTTCTCTCTCTCTCACATTTACTATCACATAAAATCCATACTATGGTCTCATTTGCACCTTAACTCGGGCAGAGGCATTTCTAATAACTTTAATAACTGGATCATGGCAGAGCCTAAAGGTCTTTTCCAGCCATAGTGATTCTGTGATTCTCATTTTTGACCCCAGCAGCCGAGGTTGTCTCCTGGAGCAGAGCAGGATGACCCTGGAGGATTGCCTGGGAATTTTGGCTGACAGTCCTTAGCTGCTCCCTGCCCTCATCCCTGTGCCTGTGCTGATCTCCAGGAGCCAGAACAAGGATGTTTGTCCCAGAAATTGCTGCCCCACCTCCTTGTGGCTCCTTCCCCAGCCACATCCTGTTCTTTCTCCTGGTGTGTCCTTACCAACAATCCTTGGATGGCTCCACAGCTCTCAGCGTTTGGCACATCCACATCAATCCCTCACACGATGTTCCAGAGGAGATCCTGGATACAGGGGAAGGGGAAAATCTGAAAAGCAGCTTCCCCAGAGTCCTTTAAACCACACTGCTCCAGCCTGAGGTGTTACAGCTCATGGTGCAGATGAGTTTTCTCCACTCTGGATGAAAGGAATCACTTCCAGGGCATTTTCTGTGGGTATGTGAAAATGTTTAGGCTGGAGTTGAGCAGCTCCTGATTTCCTGGGAAGTCTCTCCCTCCATCCAAGGTGAATCCATGATCCCTGCAGCAGCCTCCACGTGCTCCATGTTCCTGACACAACACAAAGCTTGTGCCAAGCAGGAACTGAGATGTCAGTGTGGGAATTCCAGGGATGTAAAAGCAGGGATACAGGAGGAGCAGCAGGGCTGTGTGGTGAGAGCCCTCATCCCCTGAAATGGGATTTTCAGGAGGAATTTCCTCCTGGAAAAGGAGGTCAGGCCTTGGCAAGAGCTGCCCAGGGAGGTTTGGAGTGCCCATCCCTGGAGGGGTGCCAGGAAGGCCTGGAGGTGGCACTCAGTGCTCTGGGCTGGGGACAAGGTGGGCATCGGACACAGCTTGGCCTGGCTGGGCTGGGAAGACTTTGCCAGCCTCAATTACTCTGGGATTGAATTTGGGAGCTTTTCCAGAGTCAAATAAAAATTAAAGGTGGTGAGTGAGCAGTGAAGGCAGGTTGAAAAATAAGAACTGCATTTGAAAAGGTATTGCAAAATAACATTTAATATTATTAGAAGAATTACATTCATATATGGTATGGGATGCACAACCACCACTTAATGCTCTACACTAAACTGCTCTTCAGCAGTTTACCTTTCTTGCACCTCCTAATTTCCTCTTTCAGGGAAATGAAATCCTTTGGAATATTTCCAAGTCTCCCTCTGTGCATTGTGGCTCTGCTGGATCAGAAGTATCCAAAAGATAAAGCTGAGCTTGGTTAGACTGAAAGGCAAAAACACAGCAAAGCAAAAGCATTTCCTCTCCTGGGCTGGACTTGCAGGCAGAAACTTGTCCAGATTCATGGACAGGGAAGTTGTTCTGCTTTGGCAGGACCAGCTTAGAGCAGGACAGCCCTTCCTCAGTGGGTTTATCAGTAGGAACATAAGGAGAAAACAGTTTGTCCCATATGGAAAAGTCATGAAATTATGGAATAAAGGAGTAAAATATTCCTCTTTGGGCCTGTGGAGCTGTGTCCCTCCAGCTAAAACAGGACTGGTTTAGTTAAGAGACCTTTCCTCCTCATCCCCAGGATATTTATAATTATACAACATCTGTTCAGATACTAACATTTAAAGAACTTTTAATGACAAAAAGTTGTCTTAGATTTTAATAGCCATTTGATAGAATCATGGAATAACAGAATCGTGGAATCCTGGAATGGTTTGGGTTGGAAAGGCCTTTAAAGCCCATCCAGTGCCACCCCTGCCCTGGCAGGGACACCTCCCACTGTGCCAGGCTGCTCCAAGCCCCAATGTCCAAGCTGGCCTTGGGCACTGCCAGGGATCCAGGGAATTCCATCCCAGCTCCTTCCCACCCTCCCAGGGAACAATTCCTTCCCAAAATCCCATCTAGCCCTGCTCTCCTTTATCAGCATTTGAAAGGAAATAACCAAGGAATGCAACCAGCAGGAAACTGAAAGTAAAACTACCAAATCCTCCTGAGTATTCAGATTATCCATAAAAATTATTGAAGACAGGTAGGAAATGAACACCAGCATTTTAAAAGTGGCCTGCTCCAATATTCAAGTAATGCTTTCAAAGGGTAACTTTTCACTTGTGCTCATTCCAACAGCATTAGAGACCATTAATAAATTATATTAATAGAAATAATTCACATTCTTAACGACCACACCTCAGTCCACCACATTCCTTCACTGTAAAATTGTGAAGAATTTCAGTAAGTTAATACAAGCCTATTGTGTATTATTTTTGTACAGTATTCCAGTGTGAGCAGAGAAAAGGATGTTTCATTATTTTACTTTCTAATCCCAAGATGAAAACCTCATCCAGCTGTACCTAAAAGCCACTGCAGAGAAGCTTCTCATGTGTGTTCTGGGAGTTTGGGAAAAATAAATCCTTGACTCCCAACCTGACCCTAAACCACACATTTCCCTTTTAATTAATGCTTTTTAATTAAGCAAAAGCATTGGGGTGATCCCTGTACCTCTCTCACCATGCAGGATCAGCCAAATACATTCTTTTGTACAAAAAGAAAAAAAAAAAGAATATTATTTTCATTTTGATTAAGCTGTTGGAAAGCAGCAATTTCTGTTTTTACAGCATTCTCTTCATTGAGTTGCATTTCAGACCTGAGTCACTGAAAGGACCAAAGTTTTTAATTAAAAAAAAAATTTAATATGTTAATCAATGAATTAAAATCAAAACCCCCTCAAGAAATGCTGATTCCAAAGTGTCCCTGCATAGGTTTGTGATTTGTGCACGTTTCTGGTTTATTAGGAATTGCTAAGCCTGAAGATGCTGAAATTCCAGACATGGCAAAGCTGCAGTTCTCTGCACAATGCTGAGACTGAGAAAATCCATCTGTGAGGAATTTGGGGCATTTGTTTAGAATTTGCTCAATTTAGGCCAAATTAAGGAGCATTCACCTCAGGAAATGACTCACCTGCAAACTGATTGTACACTGACATGCAAATATTGGATTTTCCTTCAATTTTCCTTCAGAACACAGTTCCAAAAGCACTTTAAAGTCCTGGAGAAGTCACAGGGCAGCAAGTCAAAAATATTCTTCCCTTATTTACAAAATGTCTTTAATCCTTCCCATGGAAAACAAGGAAAGCACAGTAACTGAGAAATCCCCACCAAAATGCCCTTTTTTCCCCACCACAGCAACTGGAGATTCCTACTTTTCACCACCAGCTCCTGGATCATTGAAGAGAACTCTGCAACAGCAGGGAGAGAAATCCCAAAATGTAGCTGGAAATTTGAGGAAAACCAGGAATTTCAGCCAAGCTTTTCCCTGGCTTTGCTGTCAGTCCAGTCCCACGAGTGTCCCACGAGTGAGGCTCAGCTTTCCATGTTTTCCAGGAAATCCCATTCCACACTGTCTTCCAGCTGCTGCAGGATGCTGATGCCATTGCTGCCAGGAGAATCCATGGTGCCAGCTGCAGAGGGTTGGGAATTTTGGGAGTCACTGGCACGTGCTGTGAATGCCCAGCACAGAGTGTGGAAGAAAGGCATCAGTTGGGTGATGCTGGATACAGAGCGGAGGCTCAGCAGGGGGAATTTGGGATTCCTGGAGATTCCCTCAGGGTGGTTTGGGTCCTGCAAGGAGAAAAAAATCTAGGGTTTGCTAAAGGTAAGTGGAAAAAGAATGGTTTGGATTGGAATGGATCTTAAAGATCATCTAATTCATCCATGAGCTCTTCCTCTGTTCCAATGTCCAAGCTGGCCTTGGGCACTGCCAGGGATCCAGGGGCAGCTCTGGGAGTTCCATCCCAGCCCCTCCCCACCCTCCCAGGGAACAATTCCTTCCCAAAATCCCATCTAACCCTGCTCTCCTTTATCAGCATTTGAAAGGAAATAACCAAGTATGGAATGCAACCAGCAGGAAACTGAAGTTCCAATGTCCAGCCTGGCTTTGGGCACTGCCAGGGATCCAGGGGCAGCCACAGCTGCCTTTTCTTTGGGCAGCCTTTTCTCACAGGGAATAGCTAAAAATCCCTTGAATGACTTCAAATCTTGTGTTTGGAAAAGGAAATGAATGGATTAAAGAAGAAAAAAAAGGGAGAAGTTTCTTTACCCCGTATTTCATCTTGAGCAGGTCCATGATCCTCACGATGTGGGGTCTGCATTCCTGCTGGTTCTCCACCAGGTGAGAGGTGACAGGAGATGATTCTGTGTCCACCTCTGGCACAAAGGCCCATTTGTACCTGGAACAAGTGGATGAGAAGATGAAAATCCTTGTTTGGATCACTCCTGGTTTAGTGCAGCACTGGCTGTTTCTACAAAAATTTGTCAGGAATGTTGCCTTTTTCTGTTAATGAACTACTACATTGTTAATTTGTCGGTATTTAAATACAGCTAACTGCAAAACATTCCCAGGTATGTGCATGTGGAAAACAATCTCCACCTTTCTCCTCTGTTGGGGTGATGGCTTCTTGCCCAGCCTCTCACCCTCACTCCCCATGGCTGGGATAGAACACAGGAGATGTGAGATTTTCTTGTTCTGACTCAGTTGTTTATTAATTCTTATCTGTGTTACATTCTTAGGAGCTGTGAGCTCTGCTAACAAGATGCAACAAGGCTATCATGGCATTTCTCTGGCTCTGCAGAGATTTTTCAAGGACAATTTGTCCAATAATGATTTGCCACCTAAATTATTTTGATTTCTAACCCAATACTCAACCCCCTAAGTTCAGCAGGGCAGATTTTCTTACCCAATTACAAGACACCACCTAAACCCATGAAGAGAAGGAAGAAGAAAGTGAAAAAGAAGTATTCAGCCACCACCCTAAAAACTCCATCTTGGTATATATATAATTATATGTATTACTATATTCCAAAACCTTAAATCCCAATTTTTTCCCCCTGTGACACCACAGCTTCTATTCAAACCACACAAGTGTGATTTTAATGTTATCACTCAATTTTGGAAGCCTTTCCCAAGGCCTCAGATCAAATGTGGTGTTTTCTTGTGGATCAGTTCCTTTCAGCACAGAGAACTGAAAATTCTCAGCTTCCAGGGTTCCAACACTCCCAGTTTTCCAAGTTAGGGAATCCCCTAATGAGGATGGTGAAATCCTCCTATACCAACACCAAATCATTCTCCCAAATACCCTAAATTCCATTTATCTCAACACCACCTCTCGTAAAAGGAACTGATGAAAGGCAAAATGAAACCTTGAGGAAAACAGAACTCCCTGAAAGGATAAGGGAAGGAGAGGAGGAGAAGGACTCACATTTGGAAGAGCTGCATCCTGTCAGAGGGGAAGGAGAGTGCAGTGTCCAGGAATTTGCAGGCTGCCAGGTACAGGCACAGCTCCTTGGCTTGGATCTCAGCCCCACTGCCATCCCCAGAGCCTTTGGCTTTGCTCATTTTGCTGTTGCTCCTGTGTTCAGAGTAAAGAAATAATCCCCTTAAAACACAAACCCACCCAAGGGTTTTCAGGCAGCACAAGAGAAATGCTCACATTTCCACAAAGGAGCTCTTGTTCAGTTATTGTTATTCTGTAATAATCTAAAATACAATAAAATAAAATAAAATAATAATCTAAAAAATGGCACCGTGTTAAAATATTCCACTGCTGACTCAGCATTTATATACATATTACATTTATATAATAACTTAATTTCTGTGCACAACTAATAATTAGTACCTCTATTTTTAAGCACATCACTATTTTAGCTGCTAAAAAAAATCCTAAATTATGCTTTGTCACTACCAGAAATGTAAAAGTGCAATACCAAAATATGCTGTTGGCTCCTCCCTATCCCAGAGAATTAATTTCATTAATTAATTTTAAAGAAATCTCTCAAATGGCAACTCTTACTTTGATGGTTCCTCTTCCTCAGTCAGGTCTTCTTCCAGCTGTAGAAATGTCTGGATCTTTAAAGAAGGAATTTTGGAGATGCTGAAATATTCATACAACTCAATCACAGCTAAAAGTGATGTTTTATGTGGAAAAGGAACCTTTATGATTTGTAACAAATTAATGAATCAGGCATTGCATTAACAACATCAAAATTAATCCAAAAGGAATTTCCTAAGGACAATTTAACTTTATCCCCCAAATTATCAGACTAATGTAAAACCATGAAAACATTTCCAAAAAGGGAAGAGGAAAAAGCTAAACTGTGAAAAACCATGAGCTGATTTTTTCAAATATATTTTTATATATAAGTAGAAAATATACTTTTATCTTTTAAATTATTTGATATTAAAAATAAAAATACAATAATTTTAATATATTAAATGTCTATTTATATTTAAAAAGATATTTTGTTGTTTTTTTCAAACCTTCTTCCTTACCAATTCTGTCACCATGATTGGCCACAACGAGGTGAGATGTTGAGGGGAAATCCTCAACAGAAGAACTCTGAAGAAGAGAAACATCTGAGCAGCCACCAGAGAGGTTTGACCCACACGGAGGTTCTCAATCAGGCGTTCTGCAGGAAGCAAAACAAAAGGGAAAAAACAAAATAAAAAGAGCATTTTCCTGAATTTGTGTTGTTTTGGGGATTGAAGAGGAGAATCATGGAATGGTTTGGGTTGGAAAGGACCTTAAAGCTCATCCAGTGCCACCCCAGCCATGGCAGGGACACCTCCCACTGTGCCAGGCTGCTCCAAGCCCCAATGTCCAACCTGGCCTTGGGCACTGCCAGGGATCCAGGGGCAGCCACAGCTGCTCTGGGAATTCCATCCCAGCCCCTTTTGACCCTCTGAGGGAACAAATCCTTCCCAAAATCCCATCCAGCTCTGCCTCTTCCAGTTTAAGGCCATTCCCCTTGTCCTGTCACTCCATCCCTGGTGAAAGGTTCCTCTCCACCTTCTAGAAGGTGCCAAAGCAAAATTTTTACTTCATCATCAGTTTTGGGCTGAGTTCCTTGCATAGGATTAATTAAAGTGGAATTCAGACACAGCCTGAATGGGTTTATAATGTACAAAACTGGATCCAAGTGACATTTAAAGAGAACAACAACAGCTCAAGAGTGGCTGGAAGATTGCCATGAAATAATCATCTTCCCAGTTATATTTCCAGAGCAAAGGCCTTGAAACCAAGATTCCTCTCTCTCCTTGCTGAGATCATTTATCTGCTAGAATTCAGAGATTCATCTATTTTGTACAAAATAAGAAAAGAAATAAGAAAAACGAAAGCCTGTGTTGGAGAAGAGGCGACTTTGCTTTCTTACAGAATTTATACCATGGAATGGTTTGGGTTGGGAGTGATGTTTGTTACTTTTCTTTGGTCTTAAAATTAAAACCAAAACACAGTTTATAGGGAAAAGGGGTTTTTACTTTGGTATTTATTTCAGGATTTTTGGGTGCAGCACTTGGTCCAGGTGGGATGCCCCAAAAATGCATGCACACTGTCACACCTAAATACACACAATTATAGGCTTTGCAAAATTGACATATTTATTAAAGATTTCTAAATGAGAGGCTTTAGTGAACTCTTCATTCTGAAGAACTTTTTCCTTTGGATGGGCTTATTTTAGTTTACAAAAATATGTTCTGGAGAGGACTTTGCTGTCTGGGGCTCCCAGGATGTTTAATCTCCTGGTTTAATGGGGCTGTGGGGCTGAGCTGAGTTATCAGCCTTGGAAAGTTATAAGTGTGGTGGCTAAAAGCACTGAGAATACATCAAACTATAAAAGAGTGTGTAAGAGTGGAGACTTGGGGATCCAGGGGCAGCCCCAGGTGCTCTGGACAAAGGGATGTGTGCTGAGCTGGGAGGGGAGGCAGGGCTGGAGGCTCACCTTGGATGAGGGGCAGGTAGAGGTGGTACTGGTCGATCTCCCCGCTGAACACAGCGAAGGCTTGTCTCTTCAGCAGCATTGCCTTCTGCTCAAAGCTGGGGTACAGCTTCAGGGCACTGCTCTGCATGTCTGCAAGGCACAGGAGAGTTACCTGAGGGAGTCTAGGAGAAGCCTGGGAACATTTCCTGCTCCTCTGGGTGTTTGTTTTACCCTCAGAGCTCCACAAAAAAGGCTTGGCCTGNAGATAGAATTTAGTGTAGAGGAGATGTCAATGAGGTTGATATTCACTGGTTTTGGGAACAAAATAAGATGTGTAAAGTTTTCTAACTGGTTGATAATAGATATAAAAGCTACCTGCTTTGGGTAGCCATTGCCATTCTGCCCTCGTGTTCCTGGAGGTCACAGCACAGTCTGTGCCTCCCAAACTTTGATAAGATAAAATAAAGAAGCTTTGAAACAGCAGAAAGAAGCTTCATTTCATCTTTTTGGGACATGGGACACTGAAATAAGGAACACAACCAGGCCAGGAGTCAGGGTCCAAAGAAGAACACTTCCCCCCTGACATTACCCACCCCAGAAAAACTGCTCCAAAAAATTGGGGCTGAAAGCAATCCCTGTGTGCTGAAATCTTCTACAGAGGAAAACTCTGCGTCACTGACCATGCATTTGTGTTGTAACATTTCAATTGAAAGGCTGAAAAAGAGACTAAAGCTGCTTGAGGCCAATTTGAGGGGTCCTGTCCCACCCTTTTCCTCAGGATTTATTCTTCCAAGCTCTCCTCAAGCCTGAATTGGAGGTCAAAGCACATAAATGCAGAGTTTGTTGCACTGCTGCTCCACCTTCCTGCAGCTCATGGCAGACACCTGCAGAGCCTGTGCAGAGCTTGCCAAGGTCTCCTCCTGGGAAAGCTCACACTTGGACAACTCAAAATTAAGGCAAAATATGAATGTAGGAGCCCAACAGAAGCAGCTCTACCTCAAAACCTCCTCTGATGTGTTTTAGACGTGACCAAAATCCAGATTTCACTCAGTTTTAGGTGGGAATGAAGTTAACAAAATGGTCAGTTGTGCACAGTCAGAACTTTATGGATACAGCAGGGTATTAAAAATGCACCCAAGTGGCTCAAATGCAAGTAGATTCCAAACTGAGGTAGAAATTAATTAGCAGCAGCTGATACTTACTCATCAAATCCTTAAACATGGTTTTCTCATGTGTGAGGAGATGATCAATGATGGATCTCCAGCTGCAGGAGAGAAAGAAGGAATTAGATATCCAGGGAAAGCTGTGGTGTGGGTTCACCTCAGGAATTATTTGGGTTCAACTTTTCATACAAGGAAAGAGTTCCCAGGCAGGATTCATGTGCAGACTCTTGTCTGGGTTAACAAATAACAAATGGAGAAGAATTGGGGGTGAGACCCATTTTTAGCATTATCCCATTCCATAAGAAAGCACCAAATGGAAATTTTCTTCCCAATTTTAGTCTTCTCCTTTAAAGCCTTTCCTTGCAAATTCAGAAATTACAACTCCACGTCTTACTGAGTGCATGAAGTGTCCATCTGGAAAAAAGATGGATCCATGTACAATTCCAGCACTTCTTTCTTCCAGGCTCTCTTGGTGTAGGCATATCCACTCAGGGAGCTGAGCAGCTGAGCACCAGCACGGAAACTGGGAATGTTGTAGGCACTGGGGAAGAGAAGGAAAATCATCAATATGGGGTGGGAGGACATCCCCACCTCTGTCATGGCTGTGGCTTTTAGGTGAGATAAATCACGGGAGATTAATGGACCAGAGAGGGGTGAGAGAGCCCAGAGAGAAATCAGAGAGCTCAGAGGGAAACCAGAGAGCCCAGAGAGGAACCAGAGAGCCCAGAGAGGAACCAGAGAGCCCAGAGAGGAGTGAGAGAGTCCTGCAGGAGCCAGAGAGCTCAGAGAGGAACCAGAGAGGAGCCAGAGAACCCAGAGAGGAGGTAGAGAGCCCAGAGAGAAACCAGAGAGCCCAGAGAGGAGCCAGAGAGCCCAGAGAGGAGCCAGAGAGCCCAGAGAGGAGCCAGAGAGCCCAGAGAGGTGTCAGAGAGGGGTCAGGGAGCCCAGAGAGGAGCCAGGGAGCCCAGAGAGGGGTGAGAGAGCCCAGAGAGGAGCCAGAGAGCCCAGAGAGGAGTGAGAGAGCTCAGAGAGGAACCAGAGAGCCCAGAGGGAAACCAGAGATCTCAGAGAGGAACCAGAGAGTCATGCAGGAGCCAGGATGCCCAGAGAGGAGTCAGAGAGCT
>VZRF01006864.1:0-11553 GCA_013396875.1 Vireo altiloquus
CCAGTGATCCTTTGAATACCTCTTTGCCAATATCCAGTACAGTACAGGACTCCACCTACACAACCTCTGCCATCAGCTCTTCCAGTCTGACCTGCTCATCCCAGAGCACTAGCCCAGTAACAACTTCCTCCTATGACCAGTCTTCTGTGCATAGCAGGATAGCGTACCAAAGCTCCATGGCTCCTTCTGAACCAACCCCTGTTGCAGTTACGGTGAGTTCATTACAGAAACAGGAGCTTGGAAAGGGGGGATATTCTTACCTTTGTTAGGTTTGTATTCCCCTGATACGTTAATGCTTTAACCAAGCCCAGTGGTATTTTTGATTCCCAAGCCCACCCTGTTACTTGTTTTTGCTTTTCCTAGTGTCTAGTCATTTTTGGCAATACTGTGTTTGAGATGTAAGATCCTCTGATTTTGTGGGTTTTGACATCTTAAATTGTCTTTTGACCTTTTTTTTTAGTAACACTTGAAATTCTTCTCAAGTTTCCTTCCCTGAAGCTAAGATTTTAAAAAAGGAACTGTCTCTGTATGTAAATACTAGTTATGTATTTTGCCATAAATTGACAGTTTCTATAGAGAGATAGATCTATTAAATTTATATGGCACCTAGTAAATGGATCTCAAACTTTTTTTGGCCCCTCCAGCATTAATTTTCTGTTCTATTTTAACACCAGTGGGAATTAGTTTCATGTGTTATTTTAATAAGCTTAGGAGAGGTCTAATATAGGAAAATAATCTCTTGGGAGATTGAAACACACCTGCTCTATTTGTACGTGGAATGTAGGTTTGTTTTAAGAGAACTGAGTTTATTAAATGTTTTAGGAACTTGTGAGAGTTTGTAAGTTTATTTACTTCTGGCCTTTGTTATGTGTTGGCTCAGTCACACTTGTCTTCTGCACTAGCTCGTATGTACTGGTGAGGATCAAGCATAGACTATCCACTTCTGTACTCCAGCGTTATCCAAAAAACAACTGGTGCTTCTCAAGTCTTATCTTTCAATGGAAAAAAATTGGCGTCTCTGTGTAACTTGGATAGTTAAAATTGTGAGTTACATTAGATCAAAAGCACAACCATTTCCTATATGTTAATGCAATTCTTTCTTTCATATTGGTGTGAACCTGAAATATATGTTATATACAGTACATGGGAAGGTCTGCTGCTGATGGGTGTATTATGGGCAGTGTGTGGGATTCTCTATGTTCAGGACACCTTGCACTTGAGACAACTTTATGATGTCGTTTTAATAAAGGCAGTAAAAATTTAATTTTCTGCCTTGTTGTTCAATTTAGTATGAATATAGAATTTTGCATGAAGCATGTTCGATGTGTTTATTCAGTTTGAACATTTAATATACCTCTGAGATGATTTATTAATTCATTTCTTTTTTGTTTACAGAATGGGCACAGTGGTGTTAGAACACAGGCAACACTTGACAGTAAGTTTTCAAAGCTTGGTTGAGCACAGGACTTTCTGATCGTTCCTTGCTACTTGCTGTGCACACAAGCGTAGCAGTGACATTGGGTTTAAGGTTTTATATTGTTCTCTATGACTAATTTATGGCTGACCCATTTGACTTTATTTGTGCTTGCATAAAATATTGCTTACTTCNTTCTTAGCAGTTCTTCCAGTTCTGAGTTGGGAAGCTGCAAGTAGCATTTAGCTGTAATGAAACAAAGTCACATTTTTTGAATGCACCTCTCACGAGGTCTAGCTCTATCTCTGCCCTGTTTGAAGCCTCTGGGTAATGAAGGTGAGACACATTCCCTCTGCTGAGTTTCCTGATACCTTGCACACAATAACTCAGTACTGACTCTGGTATAAGTGTTTCTTCATCTTTGCCTGTTTCTAATGTAGCATGGACCTGTAGCACCCCTGCAGGCAGCTCTCTACTTGGAGTCAAAATAATTACAGTATTCACTCTTCTGATTTTTTGCTGCTCTGTGGAAGTTATCAAGGACAGCAGTGTGAATTAATATCTTTTGGAATTACAGCACCTCAGTTTTAGGTCTAACCTCCTCTTAAACTTCTCTTCGATTAGGCCATTAGTGGGACAGTGTTTTGTTATTCCAAGTTGAATTTTAAGGAGCAGGAGTGTTTACACTCCAAGAATTACCACTTAAAAGAGTGACATATACAAAGACAGCTTTTCAACACTAAGTGTTTTCATAGTGTCAAGTACAGAATTAATAAAGAATTTATGAAATTCACTGCAGAACCTGTCTTTTTGCTATAGAAAACAAAGATCTGAGAATTCTAATACTTTTGTATTTTGTAATGGCTTTACTAGTCTCTTTTCCTATGCTAGTTCTCTTTTGAGAGCATTTCTATTTTTCTTCTTCCATTGAGTCTATTTCATGCATCCAAATGATTTTGAATTTGTCTTAACTTTTGAAAATACTTTTTTCCCCTCTGTATGTGCTATAATGTTCTTAGTTGTTCATATCTCATCTTGGCTGTTCTTCTCTTTTGATATCCAGGTCTTGAGCTTCCTAAACCCTTAATTCAAAGGATGACTGATGTGTTTTACTTCTGACTATCCTACTGGTCTCTTGGTTTTCTTTGTCTTGCACATTGCATTTAGGCATCTTGTAAGGGATCTTAAGATGGTGATTCTGTCCCTTGTGTTGAGGACACCTACTTTTACTTCAAGATGGAAATCCTGCTCTTAATATGTTGAGACTTTTAAACTCCTTTTTAATATGAGTTTTACCAGGAGTTATTAGGTGATATAGTTGCTGCCTTCATAACTATGTTTGTCACTTGGATTTCCTTTTCTAAGAGACCATATGTTTTGTCAAGGCCAAGACCTCTTGATTCCTGTTTGCATTGCAGCCGCTCAACTGACTGACCCTGACCTGGGTCATTTAGCTAGGAAATCAAATCAATAAAATGAACAAACTCTAATGTATAACTTCCAAGTGTGTATTTGATTTTTATTTGGTGACCAGTCTAAAAATGTCTTCACATACATTACGAGTTAGTGATAATCCTCTGGGTAGTGGTCCTTGGTGTGGTGTGGGAGCATGGCCCAGCAGAAGGCAGGGCTCAACTCTTTTCTGAGTTTTATTGGTGAGTGAGTGTGTCTAATTCTTTGTTATTTTTGTAGGAGAAAATATAAGTGAAACAGCTGGGAATCATGTTGGACAATAGAACTTTTAAGTGTCTTATTACAATATAGTGATTCTACAAACAACTTTTAATCTATGTAGCCTAAAAAGTGTAAGATTAAACCTAACACTTTTTATTATCTAAGTAAAGTGAGTCAATATTTGACAACCCCTTAGCCATAAGAAATGCTTAGTGCTGTGCTCAAGTGTTGCCTGCCATTGTAACTTCTTTTATTCCACTGCAGTACACTTTTGACTGAGTATGTCAAACTGATAAGTTGTTACGTACCCTTGTACTCCATCAATCTCAGTCTCAATCCCCAACAGTGCTGTGGAGGTTGGAATGAAGAAACAGAGCTATAGGTACAACTAGATTTGTACAGTGCCTTGAAAAGGCAAAAATTACTTCTGTTTACTAAACCAAAAGCAAGGAATTTTAAAATGACCTGTGAGCATAAGTTAGTAACCCAGACAGTGGCAGATGAAGTGCAGAAAACTGTAGTTTATTACATGTGTAGCAGTGATAATTGTAAATCTGTTATAAGTAGAGAGCTTAAAGGGAAAAAAGTGGTAGTTCAGTTGTGTTTGAAAATAGTTACCAGTTCTTAATGGTCGGATTTTTTTAGACCAAGGGGAGAATGCTACTGTGTTCCTGCATTCAGGCTGGGATGTCACATATGCTGGAATTCTAATCTGAATGTCTCTTTTTAACTTGTTGCAGCTACTCCATCAGTTCCAGCACCTAAGACAGAGCCTTCTCCCTCACTACCTTCGACTGGTTCTCTGTCCAGTGTGGTGTCCACCACGGCCTCGCTTCTGCCTTCAGCATCGCAGCATGTGGCAGCATTGCCCAGCTTGCCTCAGTCCAGTGATCTGGCTGGCAGCTCACTCTCCCAGCTGAGCAGGTACAGTGGAGTTGTGATAAACAGAGTGGGTCAATTTTGGGGATAGGACAGGTGTGTAAGGGTGATTCCATATGGGGCTGTCAGGCACCAGGGTCCACTTTCATGAGCTCTGGGCTGCCTCCTAATGGCAGAGCAGCTGCTACCCTCAAGCTTTCATGGTACATATACAACTTTGCGTTTCAAGAGGTTTGTTTCAATCATGCTAGCTAAATTAGCTAAATGGATTCCCACAGTTCACTTTTCCCTATTTTGTGCCTACTGTTTTTGTTCAGTGTCATGTTTGAAATAATTTCTTTAACAGTTTACTTCATGGCCAATTTGAAATAATGTAGTCTCTTCTTTATATTTGTATTTCTTAAAATTGAAACCCAGAAATAATTTCACAGGGAAACTGTGTGTGTTTTCTTTTTCTGAGATATTTCCTTAAAATACTTCAAAACACCAGACTGATATTCCTGGAAGTGCATCTAGCACAATTGAGGTCATTTGCCCTGTCTGTTTTTCTGAATGCCGGTTACTTGAGTTTCATCCTCAGTCAGGTGACATCCTGACGCTGTATTGATTGAGTTATATTTTTGATACTCACCTTTGTACTGAATTTGCTAATATAAGAAACTGATTTGGTGGGATATCAGGGGAGTTTTTTCTGTTTCACAGATGGGACATAGTTAATTTTCTTTTAACACTCTAGTACTTTTTTGTTGAATAAAATAGTAAATATGTCAAACAATAACTATTCCCTTTACACTGGAAACATTTTCTCACTTCGATTTGTTGAAAAGCTGTATAAATTGATGGAAATTTCAGCTGGGGGTGGATGATGTTGGACAGATACCAAATTTCAGCCATCATCATGATGCCTGAATTCCAGATGTGTCTGACTTGGTAGAGTTGGTGTCTGTCTCTACCATAGGTGAGATGGTGAATTAAGACTTATTAAAAGAGCTGGGAAGAGTGGATGAGAGAGTGGTATAAAACTCTTTTGTTGGACTGAACTACATTTTCCTTTGCTGCCTAAAGTGCGATTGTTGTAATTCCTGCAGAGAGGGGACAGTTTTCAAAGTTAATCTATGAAACTGTTGAGGTTTTTTCTGGGCCCACACCTTGAAGAGCTACCAGAAGCGTTCGCCCTTAAATTAGGTCATGTAATGTAGCCGTCATCTTTGGTATGAAAACTGCTGTTTTCTTGTGGCTATTTCCAGAGAGAGCACTTAACTTATTTTGTTGTTAGGATCTCTCCTACTTCTTATTTAATAAGGAGGGTTTTTTTGAACACCAAACTATATATGTGTTTTGTATCTTCATTTTGGTTACCTTTGTTCAATGTTGGTTCAGTTTATTGCATACTGTGTACAGTAGGTTACGTTCTTGACCTCGAATATATACTGTGTACAGTAGGTTACATTCTTGACCTCGAATATAAGGTATAACTTGTCAGTGTAAAAGTTTAAGAGCCAGTTTCAGTCACGTTTCAGGGAGACATTTGAAGATCTCTGGATTAATTATGGGATAAATACCCTGCAGTTCTAATTAGCTGAGTTAACGCTATGCAGCTCAAAATGTGAGAAATACCATAGTGAGTCAAACCAAAGTACTGCCTCTCTTAAAACCTGTCCCCCATGGCAAGAAATAGCAGGGAAAGAATGAGAAACAGGGCTTGTGCTTGTGTGAACCTTGTTTTGATTTTGGACTTTATGTGTCATGGAGTCATTGCTGTATGATTCCTGAAGCAACTATAGTTTTTCTAAAGATACAGGAAATTGAAAAATACAAATGAATGATGTTTTAGATATTTCTTGTTAGTAATAGTGACTCTGTACTTTAATTTTTTCATTAAAAGTTAGTAAGATACTAATTAAAGGAAGAAGTGCCTGTAGAGGTGTCTGTATTCATACATACACATGTACATGCCTTTGTGTGTATACACACACTCTTACATGTAATTTTGTCTTTAACCACTATGTGTATGTGCACACACACATAGAATTTTTGTTCTTTAACTAATGTCCTACTGCATATCTGTATTTGTTAAAAATAGTTCTAGGGAAAATAATTTTATGAATTCTTTACAATTTCCTTCCAGCTCCCTTTCCAATCATCAGAGCAGCCTCTCTCCTGCCTCAGTGTTGTCTTCAAACACATCACATGTGGTAAGTCCTGTTAGTATTAAAACAGATGCTTGGCATGTAGTCAGTTTATCTTATAATTAGGACCCTCTATTAAAGTTTGGTGTGTCCCAGTACCCCAAGAATCAAAACAAGAGCATTACCTCAGGGAAGAAGGAATGTCAGCCCTCTAGTGGGGAAGAAGTGATTACCACTTGTGATTTGTACTAGCTCAGGAATAGCTATGACAGAGACTTGCCAGTCACACACTTGCAAGGGAAATTGTCATGCCAGCTAGTGGGGATGAAATGTGGGGAAAAAAAAAAAAAAGCTTGTAACTATTTTATTTAAAAAAAAAAAAAAAAAAAAAGGCAAAAACAACAAACTTCAAAGTGGTGATCTGAAATGTCTCCAAAATGTGGACCGTTAGTAGTCCAGACTTGAGAGGTTAGCTGGCAAAATGCAAGTGATGGAAGGATTTATATTATTTTTGAGTTACTGTAGTAAAACAGGGATATCAGGGATAAAGTGGTGATCTGAAATGTCTCCAAAATGTGGACCGTTAGTAGTCCAGACTGGAGAGGTTAGCTGGCAAAATGCAGGTGATGGAATGATATTTATTATTTTTGAGTTACTTTAGTATAACTTTGCAATGATGTAGCAATTTGAATTTAGCTCTTATACAATAATTTTCTTTAAAACACAAAACATCACAAGCAACTTAGTTGCTTGTTTGGTACATATATAATGCATATCTTTTGCCTGTGCTGCTGTTACTATAAAAGTTTTTTTTTTTTTTTTTTATTTTTCCCTTTCCCAGCATCTTCTGCTGTGGTTTATTTGCTCTGCGATCCTCATTCTTTTTGTCTCCTTTTCTAGCACACTAGTATTGAGAACACAACTTCGCTCCAGCCCTCAACAACCTTTTCAACTGCTTCAACCTCAGCCACTAGCACCACCTCCTCGGTTGTCAGCATGGCAAGCAGTATGAACACTACAAACAGCCTTGGCCTGAGCGTTACCAGTGTGTCTATACCAGCTGCTACCACACGGGCAGCTCCCTTAGTGTCTTCAGGTTGGCAATATTGACAGATCACGTGGATAGACAGAGGATTTCAGTCAGCAGGGCTGTCAGTTGAGCATCTCACCAGCCATAACAACGCTAAGAAGTCCACACTCTTCACTGGCATTTCCAGCATGCTGTATTTGCTGGCTTATGAAATAAAGTTGCCTGGTTTTATGTATTTGAAATATTTGTTAGGGTGTTATGTGGCATTT
Source organism: Vireo altiloquus (assembly GCA_013396875.1). Lineage (NCBI taxonomy): Eukaryota > Metazoa > Chordata > Aves > Passeriformes > Vireonidae > Vireo > Vireo altiloquus. Next base: position 7,396 of record VZRF01006864.1, read on the forward strand.
ATATAGCACATTCCGTTTCCAAAGAGCTTTATACACACCAGAGCAATTCTGACTTGGGAAGTTTTGAGCTAGAAAATTCACCCAGTATGTATTCCAAGTTGTGATCAGCTCCTGACTGTGAGTTTGCATTAGCTTTAGTTTCAGTCTTTTCTATGACTTGAATTCATTTGGCAGTATCAGAATATGCTGCAGTGTCCTCATTATCATATGTCACGTCCCTACTGCCACTTCTACAGAAAGGAAAAACAATTGCACAGCGAATAGCATTTCAGAAGGAGGGTCCGTGGAGAAAGAGGGCTGGGAGGCTTCTTGCACTGAAATGGAAGTGATGCTAAATTCTCTTTCTTCTCTGATAAACCTGAACTGCTAAAATGAAATCTTAGGGATTGAAGTGAGTGATGTAATACTAAGGATCAGGCTTGGTTACAGAAGGATTTCTCATTTCTATAGCTTGTAAATGAAGTGTCTTATGACTGGCCAAAGTGCATTGTTCTTTTACTGTTCTGCCTTCTAGCACTGCTTCATGAAAGCAACTGAAACCATTTCAGTCTTCTCTTTCCTATTCCTAGCTGTAGTAAGTCACCCACAGAAAGTATGTTGCCAACAGTTAGTGCTTTCCAGTCTACTGCTGGTGATAAAGGGAATGTGTTGACAGAGCGGAAAATGAAAGGGGAGAATTTGCTCTCTCAGATTAAGAATGATTTCTAAATTTGCCTTCAGGAAATGACTGAGGAAAAGAGAAGTTTCTGTAATTCTTGTAATCTTCTTGGACAAAGTAAATGACGAGATTAGACTATTCTCCGATAGGACTGTTTTCAGGCTTAAATAGCCTGTGCTTTCCCACCCTTGAGGCATGGTTAAACTCTTCAGGCTATTTTGAGCGTATTCATCAAACAGCACAAAATCTATTCTTTATAGGCTAAGACGGTGCAGCTGCCAGAACTTGTGAGCTATCTTGTCTCAATGCTGAAGCCTTTTCTTTTCTAAAGGCTTGTTAAATTGTCTGTATTTTGGTTCTACAGGCAAAGCTCCCCCAAACCTGCCCCAAGGTGTACCACCCTTGTTGCATAACCAGTATATTGTGGGACCTGGAGGACTTCTGCCTGCCTACCCAGTAAGCAGTTTCATTGTTTGTCTTTGATTTCTTAGCCCTTGGCTCAAGTGGGCCCTCCAGACCTGCTACTGTCTATGCCAAGTCATTGCTGGTGGCACATGTCGCACCTGGAATTCTTGATCCAAATGCTAAAGAACATCTGAAATATGTTCAGTAGAGGCTTACTGTTGATGCAGAGCTTTTGGTACAGACCTGGTCTGGCTGCTGATGAAGCTAAACATGAGTGTGGCTATGGTTTTCAGTGTTACCAGGTTTTAGGCCCTTTGAATAAATTTAGGCTCCTTTAGGTTTGTGTTACTGGAATGGATTTGCCATAGTAGTGACTGAAATGTGCCATGTGTCCTGTCTGTCATACTTTGAAAGATTGCACATAGCTTTTTGGTGTCTGACCAAGATCAACATATTTTTGGTTATCTGTTTTTTGAATCTGAAACTTTATACCAGTAACTTTTCTATGTCAAACCGAATGTGAGGAAATACCCAGGAGGTTGCTTTGTGGTCAAGTCATCAACTCTTTAGTCTTATTGCTTTTTGAATCAATGATTACAGCAAAGAGAGCTGTTGTTCTTACTCCCAAATCTGAATGCCGGGTAGATTTTTCATAAGTCCAGGAATGATGTGTTTGTAAACACTGTAATGAAGACGGGACAGTCAAACTCTCCTCAGTGGACATTGTCACCAGGAAACACCATCAGAGTGACAAGCCTTTTAAACTTCAGTTCTACTCTCCTTGAAATGCTACAGTGCCCCATGATAGCACAGTGCAACATGCGGCTGTAGACCTTTAACACAGAACGGGTTTAAGTCAAACTCAGTTCAAAGCCCCAAATTAATCAGCATCAGAAAAAAGTGTTATAATGATACTGTATTTTTATCTGTCTTCAAGCAGATTTATGGTTATGATGATCTCCAGATGCTTCAATCCAGACTGCCAATGGTAAGTAAATGATTTGATTTATTTAATTTTAAACAAATTGTCTTCAGTGTTGATAATTTGTGCCACATAAATTGGTTCATTTAACAGTGGTTAAGACCTTTACCTTATGTTCTATATTCTGGTTTTTTAATTATCTAGTTTTTAAATTTACACCAGGATTGTGTAAATTGATAAAGAGCAGCTGTTGCATCATGCATTTGTCCATCTGCAAAATCTCTAAATAGACACAAGTGTGTTCTGTGATTCTGAATGGAGAATTTTCTATATGTTGTAGCAACGTTAGGACATTTTCTCTAATCTAGATGAAGTCTGAGAATAAATGTTTTCTTTTACCAAGACGTAAGGTTGAACAGCAAGTACACAAGTTGGTAGCCAGTAAGTGTATCTGACAGGTTTTGGAGGTGCTCATAGGTGTAGATCTTTGCATGGGCATCTGATGCCAGGATGATTTTTTGCCTTTTCTTTTATACCCTTTTTATATACCCTTTTATATAGTTTTCATGTATTCTTAGTGCTTTTAGCCCACATACTTGTAATTCTTTAAGTTTGATAACTTAGCTGAAGACCCACTGTTCCGTTAGGCCAGGAGACCCAACATCCTGGAAGCCTCAGCGTCAGGGGTCGGAAAACCCCAAACACCAAGGTCATTTTCTAGAACACATTCTGTAAACTAAGACAGGCACATCCAGGGGGGAGTTTCCTCAGAATGAGGGATCCATTCAAGTCTCTCATTGGGGAATCTTTGATAGATATGTTAATTTGCAAGGCCTATAAATTGTATATGCGATGTATGTGTGTGTGTGTGCGTTTTGGGATGCATTTCAGGGCATTCCACCTGGACAAAGTGCTGCACCCAAGGATCCTTAAATAAATACCGAGGTAAAAACTTCTTTTTCCCCATAACTGTGTTTTGGCTTTAATTTTAAGACCAGGGAAAGACAGCACATCATGGCAACAAATGCAGATGAGCTGCAGGAGGGAGAGTGTGCAAAGTTTTTTTCCTTATCTGGATCCAGAATGCATATGGTGTGTGAGACACGCTGAGCTCCCAGATGGATTCAAAAAGGGCCTTAATCTAGACTGCAAAATTGTGAGGAATTTTCCTGTAAGAAATTTAGGAACAAGGAACTTGGGGAAAAGGCTTGGTAGTAGATAACTGAGAACAGTTACATACTTGGGTGATGCAGTGTATCTGTAGCAGCAGAAATGGAGCAGTGAGCAGTAATCTGAGAAGAGTGGATGAATGCCATAATGTAAGGCCCAAATAAGTACCAGGTATTCTATGTAGAGCTTGGAACAGTTAAGAGTCAGATAGTTTAAAGATGAGTACAGGGATGACTCAGACAAAGTCCTGTCAGACCGCAGACCCCGAATTAAGAAAAACCCAAAATTGAGTACATGAATAAAGACTTGTACCAGAGAAAGTCATGATACTTGAAGAACTGTCAACTGAAATGCATGGAATTATTTTCATGGCAACAAAATGGCAAAATATTTGAAGTTGCAGGGCCAGAAAACACCTATTGTAATGCGTTAACACTGCCTAGATGTCTGCTGGCCACCAAACTGCTCTATCACTCCCTTCCTCATCTGACTCTCCTTGGGTTTAAAGACATTCCACAGAGTCCATCACCTGTCACTGCAGCATTGTTCAAAACTAACTTTACATCTTTCTTCTAAGCTCCTTGAAATGCTGAAAGGCCACAGTAAAGTCTGCCTGGAGCCTTCTCTCCAACAGGCTGAAGAACCCCAGCTCTAGCTTCCTAGAAGAGCTAGTCACCTAGTCACCTAGCTAGTCACCTAGCTTCTGAGAAGAACTGCTCTGATATTCTGCTTGTATTTGTGCCTCTATAGTGGACCTTCTCTAACAGGTCCTGGCCTTCCTTGTCATGATGCCTCCAGGTATAGTATTTGTTCTTAGTGAAATGAGGAGTGGAAAATACAGAGAAAAAAAGGGCCCAAGACAGAGCTGTGATGAAGATAGCTAACACATAGTGAAGTTTCTAAAAAGGGGTTGCTGCAGGATGCTCCTTGAAAAATGAAAGTGAGAAGAATTGATGGGGGCTGTGCAAAGATTTTTATGGAGCAGGGCTTGGAGTAGAGGGGT
>VZRF01006869.1:0-141724 GCA_013396875.1 Vireo altiloquus
CTTGGAACAAAGGAAGAAGCAGCAGGCACGGAAGAAAAGCAGGGAGTTACATGGCTCAGTTTTGCTCTCCACATGGTGAATCACAGAATCGCAGAGCACTTTGGAAGGTATCTCAAAGATCATCCAGTTCCAACCCCATCACCCTGCCGTGGACACAGGTGGTGTGCAGGCACACCTGTCATTAGAATTGGATGAAGGCTTACTCATGTTTACATTTTCCCCTCCTGGATTTCAAGCTAAGATGAAAAGATCAGCTGCTCAACGCCAAGATCTTGTAGCTCACTATGAACTAGGAATAGGAGGCTCCAATGGGACCTGCTATGTCCATTCAGCCTTTGTAAGGTATTCAAGTTGGAGCTCAGCCCTGTACAGCCCAGGCACAGGCTCCAGGTTGGTCCATCTCAGCATCCCCAAGTCATTGTGGCTTCCTGTGCACCGCGAGACTTCTGAATCCATTCTCTAATGCCTGCTTACTGCTGTGCAGGGCACGAGAACACAGTGCTTGGAACAGCCTGTTTGGCTCATTCTTGGCTTTGCTGCTCCTGACTGCAGTAATAATCAGGAGCATATGCTGAGGCAAAGGTACAGCTGAACACCGGTGACTTTTTATGTAATGTCTAAAACCCTGCGTGACTGTTCAGAGACTCTAAAATCCAGAGGTGAAAATGAGAGCTTTGGTATTTAAGAATCCTAGAATCTGATTGTTTTTAAGAATCTGATTTTTCTCGTCAAGGATTTTAATGCCAATGTGGAAATTACAAAAATATGAAAACTTGTTTTCATTGGCAACCCCTCTTAAATGGCATCAGTAAACTTCCAGGGGACAGGGTATGGCACTGAGGACAGTACTAGGCAGTTAATGGCTTCAGATGTGGGAGGTTAATGGTTTGCCCAGTTCCACTCCCAGCTGGGAGTTCAAGTTTTCCCCGGGCTTTGTTTGACTGGTCATTGCAGGTAACTTTCACTACATGCAAAGGGATGGAACAGCAGAACTTTTGGAGAATGTGCCCTAGGGATAGGGAGAAAACCTTGAAAATGATCAGCAGGGTCTTAAAAACTTTTAAAAAAAATAGACACAGCTCTGTGACTTTTCAGGGATAAAAAACATGGAACTTCATATCTTTGAAAGAGGAAAACAAGAGTCACATAGAGTCTGTGGAGTCTATGTGTAGTGTCTCTGGAGTCACTATTTGCAAGGCAGAAGTCTGGGGTTTTTTCTGTTTAAAAGGAAAGCTGAAATATTTTAGTTACAACAGGTAAAGGTCAGCTGGGAGACTGCCATTCTCCCACATGTTACACAGTCCACCACTATTTATGTTCACATTCCCAAATACCTCTCCATCTTTCTTGCTTTGTTTTTCCTCATAAACTAATAATCTTTCCTTCTATTAAAACTGTATGGACATTTTAAAAAATAAATTGGTTTGTTCAGTGAGGTTATGGTGTGCTCATTCTTTGCAAGTCCAGTTTCACAGGTAGCAATTCTGACTCATCGGGAGCTGATAAATCAATAAGGAGGAAAAATCGCTGAGTAGCATGAACCTTTTCACTGCCATTACGTGCACACATTCAAGCACTCATTGTTAGGTGAAAAGCATAACGGGCACTGGTACAGATCACAAGACACCCAGCAACAGAACTGTCCCATGCTCCAAACTAGAAAGAAACATCATGAGTTTGAGTATTTTCAAACTACAGTCAGACAGCTTGCAGACAACATAAAGAAACCAAGGAATAGAGATGTTTTCACACACAGTATTATTATAAAGTTGCAGCAAAACCAGGTAGAGATGAATTCCATTATTTCTCCAATGATTTTTAGTCTAAGCATACCAGCATTACCTGAATTAAAAACCTCAGTTTGAGGAGTTGTACACATTTCCCTTAGCCTTGGCTTTAGTGACAGACACAAGGACTGAAGCTGCTGCAGACAAGCACAAAGTTTATTGTGCAACAGAGAGCCGAACAAGTGATGTCTGAATACTGCAGTAGGAGAAATATGATCTACTAGCAACTAACAGATATGATTAGTTATGGCAGTGCACAGCTCCTGCATTTTAAAATATATTGCATATTTGGGCTTGTCCTGGGTTGCAATGTAAGATGTGCCCAAAAGCATGTATTCTATCACCATCTTCATGAGCTGTTAAAACCAGGTGGGGCAGTGCTCCCTGCCTCCTCTCTCTGGATTGTCTTCTATTAACGGGCCCATCAATGCCTTGCCCATGACTCAGAGATAACTCGCTCGTGGACTATCTCCTGTTAATGGCCCATCAGTCCCTTGCCACATGATTTATCATCCCATTGTGAGATGCTCCACCCAGAGGGAGGAGCCAAGCATTTCATCCTGGATATAAACTGAGATTTTGAAGGCCATAAGTAGCCTTTTCCCACTGGATTCTCCAGAGGACAAGAGCTATGTACCTACCACTGGACCTTCTGAGGAAGACCAGATTTTCTACAGGATGACTGCTTCAACAGAACCACATCCATCACTTCAGGAGGACTGCAGCCACCATCTTATCGGACTGCCACTGCTACAGTGACTAACAGGGTGTCAGGTTGTATCTGACTCTGTCAGTTTAAACCAGTATTTTTCCTGCCTTGTTTTTTATATATATGTGTATATATTAGTAAAGAACTCTTATTCCTGTTTCCCATGTCTTTGCCTGAAAGCCCCTTGATTTCAAAATTAGAATAATTCGGAGGGAAGGGGGGGGGTGGTGGCATCTTCTATTCCAAGGGACCCTCCTGCCTTCCTTAGCAGACAACTATCTTTCAAACCAAGACAAGGCTGGTGGTTTTTTTCATATTTTTCATTTAGATGCATTTTTATTTAAATGAATTCTGATAGTTGCTGTGCAGTTTTTAGAATGGAAGTAAGATACATAATAATTTTGGAAGAATGTAAAAATAAGCTCAAGATAAGAGTAAGTTTCATAGAGATGTGTCCAAGTGCTTCCTTGATACAGCACTGTCAGAAACTCAGACTTTCCTGCTGCCTGCTGATCCCAGTAAGGTCAAGAAAATAACCCTTTGAATGAGCCTCATAATCTAAGTTATCTGGGTGCAAGGTGGTTAACTTAATTATTTTATTGAAAGCTAGATGCAATGCCCCACAAAATTTTTCAAAAAAATGCTGGAAAATTATACCAGCATCCCCCAAGCCTCTCAGTTTGGTGCATTTGGGGGTGCAGCAGGGAGATTTCTTCAGTTTAGCAAAGCCAGTCTACATGGAAAAGGGTGGGGTAGGAAAAAAGCTGCAATTCGGGTACAGTGTAATGCTTGGGAAAGATTATAAACTCAGTCAGGACCAACTGGAACATTAAAAAGTAACATCTTTTTCTGAGTTCCACAATTGCATATTCTTAGCATCATTTTTCTAAATCCCAGGCAGGATCAGATTCTAAACAGGATGAGTTTTCTCCTACACTTTCACTCTGCTGAAAGTTATCAAATAAATTTTATTCCTGAGAAATTTAATCTAATTACTGTGGCTCCTGGCTATATGTCATCAATAACATTAATTAGTTTAAGCACTGCTATATCAGCCAGATCTTGTCCTAGCATCCCCATGAAACAATAAGTGATCATTTAGAACAGAGATTTTAGACTTCCCTTCAGGCAGAATTAGCCACAGCAATTTGAAAGCTCTCACTTCAAGGATCTTTTTTCTTCCTTCACCGGCATGATGTTAAAGTGACCAATAAAAAAGTGGCTCACATACTGTGTTGCGAGGGCTTGCTAAATACCAATTTAGGAGCAAGACAAATGTTTTCTATCCCAAAAGACAACTTCACTTAGATATAATTATTCAGCCAAGCAATTTGCCTGTTTTCCTCAAAATGTTCTTTACTAACACACACTACCCAAACAAATATTTTAATATAAAATAACTAATTTAGTAGCTGTGTAAGTAGTAAGCTAAAAAACAAAATGAGTGAAGTATTTATTGAATCTGAAATAATTCTTCATTTTGCTCAGCATGACAATTTACATCATGTTTTCTAAATTAGAAACCAAATATTCACCCAGTTCCACTCAGTTTCATGGAATATAGCATTTTTGTTCACAAGGAGGTTTGTTTCTGAAGATAATCTAGCAAAACCAAGGAGTGCACTGCAAAAAGACACAATGTGTGTAAACAGCTCTCCCAAAACTTGAAGTGATAAAGTTCCAGTTCATTAAAATACTGTGAATAACAGAGAAAGCAAGTGGTATTCACAGATGAGCAGCTTAATACCTAAGCAGCCTCCAAGTTGCTATAAACAATATACTGCAAACGTTGTGCTGCAGACACAGAGGCACCAGCCCTACCTACCTCACCAGTCCCCTTCAGGACACTTTCCAGTCCACTCATAACCAACAGATTCAGTCAACCAAGCTAAGCAATTATTTATCTTGCTTCTCCAACTGACGGAAAAACATGCTTTTGTAATCATGTGTGTCTAGATAACACATTTCCTGTAAGGCTACTTTCCCTGGATCAAACAGATCAATAGGCCTGGCCAGCTTATCTGTGCAAGTTTCAAGTTTACTTTGCAGGATCGCATGAGAAGAGTTATCACTCCCTCGAGTCATGTAAACTCTCACTCATCTACCTTTCAAAGAGTTTTTGCTCGCAGACCTCAACTTCGAACATATTTGGAATGCCCTGTTATCTTATCTTGAACTTAACTAGCAAGTTTAATTCACAGATTTAATGACAGAATTGGTCGAGTGTCTCTGCTTTTCCTAGTTCCGTTTTCAGCTGTGCTAAGTGTAAGAAATTTAAAAAGTTTGATTGGTTTTATATACTGGGGGGTTGGTGCATTGGTGGGTTTTTTTACAAAAGCTTTTTTCAGATTTTTTTTAAAAATTAATTTCTTTTTACAGCCCAGGGAAACCAAAGAGACATTTTCCATTAAAGTATTGGAATTTTTTTAAAAGAAAGAAAATGCTATGGGAAATCAAATTGAGGGAATACACATCTGTTTTAGCAGAAACACACTCTATCGTGCACTATAGAGGACCATTTAAAAGCTGATAGATGCTTAGCACAACTCTGCCCATTCCACCAGCGCAAAAGGGAACATGCAACAGTGTTACCTGTTGAAGTATAACCTCAAATCCTCTGGCAACATTCCCACAAGATTGCGGGTACATTGGAAATCAAGAGTTTAGATACTTTAGTGCTTGTTAAACCAGATAGTTCTTTGTTTAGAAAATCTGAATGCAAACTGCTCTCTGGTTTCATGATTCTTTTTGTTCACAGCATGATTTTTCGGAAGCTGTTCACACAATTATACTTATTTATTTTCATAAGGAAAGCTATTTTAATATTAATGTTATTTTACAATCACAATATCCGTTAGGGTATACTAAACAGAATAAAGAAAGCCAGGTAACTAAAACACAAACCATTAGCCACCACAGAATCATATTTAGGTCAAACTTTAAATACTTCCTCATAAAAAACCAAAAAAAAAAAAAAAAACAACAAAACAAAAAACCAAAGGCCTCAGAGCTGGATTTCTACCAGTAGAATCTGACTTTATCACCTCCCCTTTACTACACCTACCTAGGTCAAAAGTAAACTAGGCTTTATTTCAAGTTTGTGAAACTAATTCATTGTTCATCACAAGCTGGCTCCTAAGAAAACTCATTCCAGAATTAATCTGACTGCATTCAAAGCCAGTTTTATTAAAAATTCTTAAAAATCCAGTTGCACAATTATAGTCAATATGGAAAACATCTCAATTCATTACAAATTACTCTCATTAGTTTCATATAGAGATACTGTTCTAAACTGCAGCTAAAGACATTTATGACTGGGTGCGGGGGAGAAAACACCATACAATAGAGGGAAAAATTAAAAACACATTCCTTAATTTAGTAAAACCTAAGGGAGGCAATTTACTGAGTCAAAAGAATAATTCCACATTTAAAGTTTACTTTATACTTTATGAGGAATAATTTCTTATATTAGATAAGCTTCCTTCATGTAAATGAAAATAAGAGTCTGTATTAAAGAAACACATTATATAAAGGAAAATCAAAACACCCAAGAAGAAAATAATCCCAATCCCGAATTCTGTATTTTTAGCAATGGGATTTTTTTACACCTGAAATCTCTTCTGGGCTGTGATTGCATAATGCTGCTCTTGCCAGTTTTCCTTTACCAGACTGAGGTCTGGCAGAGCTGAGGTAAAAGGTAGGGAAAGGTACTCTCTTTTCATTAGAAAAGCAGTCTAGCAGCACGTATTAGCACAGAGTCTATTGTACGTCAAGTTGCAAAATTATTCTGAGATCCAAGAGCCCCTGGCTGATGGCCCAGTAAGTACAGATTTTTCAAAGTGGATGGAAGTGACAGTCTCATTTAATACCGATTTTTATGCTAATAAAGACACGCAAGACCTGTCTTCAACAGTCACTTTTGAGTTTTTAATCGGTTTTCAGCCATCCTTGTGCATAACCTAGAGGAACCACTTCACACAACAGTGACCTCTGGGACCAGTGGTCACTGGCAAAGGGCACTCGGGAACACAGAGAATTAGGCACCACATTGACAGCTAAGGGGCAGAAGATGCACTATTGATCTTTCTGTGGCTTCGAGTCAGCTGCCAACATTTGGGAAGTGAACCACCACTGCCACCATCTCCCACGTGCCTAAAGCTGCACTGCACTCAAGGGAACACTTTCCAAGAATAGACTCCGATCCTCAGGCTTCAAGCAGTGCAAGACACAGAAAGATTGTCAGAAGCTGTTTACAGTCCTACATTTTACACCCCCCCTTCCCTCCCCCCACCTGACTGCTTTCACTGCTTTCATCCCTCCCTAAGTTGCTCAATTCCTTGTCCTCATTCCACTCTCACTTATTTCAGAACTTCTGTGTTTGACCTGGAGCCTCTCAGCCTAATCAGCCCTGTTCCCAGGGGCATTTTTCTTTCTGTTTTTAAACTATAGGACACGAGCCACATTCCAAAAATTGCCTAAATGGGGAAATGTCCTTACAACTCACAGAACTGATGATACATCCATCAGTCATGGTACCACCTGCATGTTTAATCTCCTTCTACACACTTTGTATTCAAAATAGTACAAAGGGAATACAGACAATGTGATTTCATAGAGTGAAAGGTCAGCATCTTTCATACAAGATCTGTATCAAAACACTGTATTTCATTTGCCCCTAAAGATTCTCTTTTCCTGGTATTGTACTAACAGTCACAAAAGCATTAAATTAAATTTAAAAAAAAAAGATATTTCCATGTTCAAAAGTCAGATTTTACTAAAAATGTAGGCAGATCCCAAAATATTAAGTTTTGGGTTATTCTCCCCCTGTTTTTCTTTTGTTTAGTATATAGCCCATAACTTGGGTCCAAAAGGCTGCAGGCTGCTATTAAAAGGAAAATTTAGCAGCCTGTAACAACAGGAGCTTCCCATCAGCAGATGACAATAAAGACTACAGAAGAAGGATTTTATTGCTGCCTGATCACTGCAATGACAACACAGAAACAGAAAAGGCAATTGCCACTTGCTGTTATGCTTTTTTTTAAAGGAAGTTTTTCATATAAAGAGTATACAGTTCAGCCCTTATGACTTTTTCTTTAGGCAAAGAGAAAACACAGCCAAGGGAAAATCATCAAATAAACTGTCCCTCAGCAGAGCAGCTATTTTCTTTTTTTTTTCTTCTTTCCCCTGAAACCTTGGATCCCTTGGAGTACTGGGCTAGTTCTCAGTTTGCAAGAGAATGTTTCTTCACTGGTTATTTCTCAAAACATTCAATTCTTCCCCCTCCCTTCCTCCCCAAATTAAAGTCCTCAGCAAATTTAATACTTTCCAGAAGGAAGTAACTTCCGTGACTACTGTAAAGAATTTCAGAGCTATCTTCCACAATGGAGTGACCAGAGAACACGGAGGCAAATGAAAATATATGGAATATATCATAACACAAGCAAATAAGAACAACTGTATTATTAGATACAAGGTGTTAACTGCTGACCAGCAGTTTCAGAGCTGCAGCACAGTGTTATAATAAATGCAGCAATGGGCTACTTCCTTTATAGGAATCTCAGCATTTCAAGGTTTGATTAAGGAATGGAACTACTGTCAGGAGCAAAGCTGAGAAAACAGAACCTCAATCCTTGAGAAGAACTGAAAGGTCTCCTGCAAGTATTCTGCAGCATGCTGTACATATAATGGATGGATATGTTTAAATACATACATTTTTTGCCTAGATTCTTCACTGGAAGCACCTCAAAAAATTAACTATCCATTAAGAGAGCTGAAACAAATACTGCACCTCATAATCTCCCTTACTTCCTTCTTAAACAAAAAGAATATCCTAAAACACACTTGCTGCACTTTAACTAAGAAGTTCTCTTTTTCTCCAAACAAAATTGAAAGAACAGTAAGTTGTGCCAGAGAGAAAATATCAAAGAAACTCACAAACACAAAACATACCATATGTCTCATTGTAAAGTGAGAGTGTCTGTGAACAAGCTCATCAGTTTTATGAGACACGTGCCAAAACTCTGAAAGAATTTGCTGCAGTTCCCTGTTGGAAGCTGAGAGTTATTGACCAAACCAGACTTGGAGCTCTTCCATCTTGTTAAAGGTGCTAATGATTCATGTATGCAATTTTTGAAGAAAGAAATGGTCTTCAGCAGTGAGTTTGATTTTTCTGTCAAGAAGTCAAACTGCACTTGAAGTTGTGCAGTGCTGTTATCTTAGTGAACGTGCTGAGACACTTCAGAGAAAAATTATAATTCAGTATTTTCCCTAAACAACTTGCCTTCAAAAAGACAAAGATACATATGAGGTTTCTGCCTTCTGCACACCCTACATGTTAGACCAAGTACTTTCATTAATGTGTTCTCCATTATAGTGCCGTAACATTGGAAACACCTATAAACAAGCACTTGCAAAGTTTAACAATGCCAAAAGCCTTTCCAGCCAGGTAGGCAAGGGATAACTTGTGTTAGGTGATCCTGTATTTATGTATTTTGTATGCAAAGTCATGGAAAAGTTGTTGCAATACATTTGTCTGTCATATTTCCTATCATGATGGAAAAATAAATAGCTTGGAAAAGCGTTTTCTGTTTGTTTACAGAAGTTTCCATTAGTACCAGGGAAAGCAGAGAGGGAGAGGGTTGTGTCTCATGCAGGGAAACTCAATGTTGTTAAGCAGACACAGGAGGACAAGAACTTTTTGCCTCTGTATGTATCATGACCATTTAAAAATATTTTCCTCATTATCATTTATTTTCTGGAGTTTCTAGTTAAGTCACACTAACCAAAAAAGCTTTCAAAAATACATCATTAAAGTGGAGAAGATGAAAAAGGAAAATTGAGTATAATAGTGGGTGTGGGAAGGGGAAGAGTGAGAAGCAAAAAATCATCTCTCTGGGCTGGGATTCAGAATAAGTGGATAATCTCAGATATGTCTGTGGTTTCCAACATTACACCTGAAAATTCTCTGTTAGAATCCTGTCCTAAATTGGAATCCTGACAGTACACAGGAAAACCTAACATGAGCGGCAGTCATTGTCAGGAACAAGGGATCAGTTAGATCACTTCAGTCAGGATAAAGTAGTCTCAAAGTATTATTTCCTGTTCTAATGCAGAATTACTTTTCAAGAAACAGTTACACGTAGAATACCTTGTGAATTGCAGAAACATGAAAAAAATCAAGAAAGATAAATCTGGTTTGCTGTGAAAATTCCTCTTGCAAATCTGGTAGGTGGTTGGTCTAGGGAAACTCTATTTAAAGAAAAACAACATGCATAGAAGATATGCTTTGATCTCAGATCCCCTAACTGGGCATAAATAAAATATGTAAATCATTGCCATGAAGAAAATATACAGTAAGTTAACCTTTTCAAAGATCATAAATGTGTAGTAAAAGGAAAATATATTCCTCAAAGAAAGATTTTCTAAATTAACTTTGACAGTAAGCCAAAGTTTAAATCAGGAAGTATTTAATCATGTATTGGACATGCTGCATTTTTCCTGGGCTTTTTGTTTCTTTTTCCTAAACCATACTTCATTGTGTAGCTGTGTCCCAGACAGAGTAACAGCCTTTTTCATGGTAAAGACACAGAAAATTGCAGAGTTTGCTTGATGTAACAGCTACACTCACTGCTAAATTTCAAAAACCTCTTTACCCCACTTACCCTGCCCACAAATTTATTAGTTCTACGTCTATGCCATAAAACTTATTTCAAACCTGAAATGACATTATCCCATTATAAATTCACCAACACAGGGGGACAGTCACAGCATAAGACTAAGAACAAAACAATATAATTACATGAAACCCTGGTGCTACGAAAAAACTACAGCAAGAAGCAATGATGCTTCATCCTGACCTTCCCAGAATGGCGTGCCACTGTAAGGAAACCCCAGCATTCAAACTCTTGGCAGAATTTTTAAGTAAACCAGGTACACAGTAGTTTTCCAGCCAGAACACCATTAAACCTAAATGGAATGAATCCACACAGACACATCTTTGGTTTGCCATAAGAAATGCTTGAGTACAACCAGTTACTGATTGTTAGCGTGATTGTGCCACTCCTGAGGAAACACACCACAAATTGTTCAGCCCCTGACTATGAGCAGCCCCTGTTTGCAGGGCAGGGGGATGCAAGTGCACCGCAGGCTGGGCAGCAACTACAGTTGTTCTCTCAGCGTACATACACACCCTGAGCAAAACAGTTGCAGAGACATTTCAGTTAGCAGGGTTTTTTCCGAATTAAAAAAAAACCAAAAAAAACCCCCAAAAAACCAAACCAAACTGAAAGCATTTCAGTGGGAAAAAAAAAATTAAAAAGGAAAAAAATACTAAATTAGTTGGACATCTTGGTACTTTTCATGATAATGTGAATGGCACATGTGGGTTTCTTTTTCGGCCATAACTCTGCTAAGCAAATAGGGAAAAGTTTGTTTTAAATTAACAAACTTAAGTGAAAAATACAGTGCCAGTTTGGACTTCTTCATAGGAAAGAGGCATTGCAAGATTTCAGGTCCAAGACACCCTTCTGTTTGCTTTTGAAAGGGAATTTCCAGCCAGATGAATAAGCTAGGGATGCACAAGATGAGGCTGTTTCAAAGAAATCACACAATCTAATTAACTGCCCTGCTGGCAGAGACTCCGACATATCCATGCCTCAAGCCAGTTACGCAGGGTAACTGCAGCCCCACAGAGTCATTGAGCTTGGAAAAGACCTCCAAGATCATTGACTCTAGCCAGTCCCCCAGCATTGCCATGTTCACCTCTAAACCATGTTCCCTTGGCCACATAGTTTTGAACACTTCTAGGGAAGTTTTCAAACACTGCCGTGCCTGATTTTACACCAGCAGTTTGCTAATTGCCACCAGCACACAGTACAGGTTAATCCTAGCTGCTAATTAGTGCTAAAACGAGCTCTGTCACACCCCAGTCATTTGTGCGAGACCAAACTTCCACACCTGTTTGACACATTCACATTGATGCAGCAGACCTCTCAGATGTAGTGCTATTCCCTCTGATTTCTTCCAAAGATGAATAGGACTTGCGTATCCTAAAGCTAAAGGATGCATAAGCCACAGGCATTTAATTAAAGTCAGAAAGAAAGAAAGGAAGAGAAGATATGAGAGGAAAAGAAAGGAAAAGATCAGAAAAGAGAGAGAAAGGAGAGGAAAAGAGGGTGATGGAGGGGGAAGGAGGGTGACAGGGAGAAGAGAGAGGAAAGAAAAACTGGAGAATGTTCTGGATGTCCCAGCACTCTCCACCTCCTGCTCCTCAGACTCTCTCCTACCTTGCTTAGGAAAGGCTGGAGAAACTGCAGAGGCTTCAGCAAGTGGAATACACCAGATCAAAGCTGGGAAAAGCTAAAGCCCCTCTTTCCCAGTGCCTGTTCCTCTCAAGCAAACACCCTGCTCCTCAGGACACCTGCTGAGCTCCCTCCTGTCTGCCTTTGAAAGCTTTTCCATCTATCCTGCTTCAGATAAATGCCCAGAGAAAGAGACAGTAAGACAAAAGGATAAGAAAAATCACAAGCTTCTTTTTAGTTGGAAAGGAGTGTACTGAGTCACACTGACATCCTTCATAGGGATACAGTTCTTCTGGGGAAACTCCTCTGTTAAGAGGCTTCACCAAGGGAAACAAAATATTTGCAATAAGCTTTGAAGTGGTATTTGTTAATGCTAATCAGGTGGATACACAATCCATGAAACTGTCCTGTGCTAGGCTTTGGGGCTCTGAGGGATTCTTGAACACCGCACATTATCTGCAATGAAACTTAGAAAACCCCCTCAAAGTCAAAATTCTCAGAAAACAAGGAAAGCACCTCAAGAAGGTTATCTAGAATTAGGGGATTCTCAATGCCAATTAAAATACTTGTAAAGGACTTAAATCCATAAACTAATAACTGGCAAAGTATTGGCTGTTTTGAAGGATTCCATTTAATCAGGCAAAGCACCTCATCTGTGAGGAATATCTTTGGATGAGTACAGGAGCTAGTGAAGTCTGCTGATTTCATGTAAAGCGAAACACACCATAGAGGTTTGCTTCTAGCATTTTTCAAGAGGAAAAAATTATGCAGCAGAACCAGACAAATATATGCAGTGGCTAAAAATGAACACAGATGAAAATTCTGTTCTCAAGACATAATGTAACTAGAAAAAAGTTTAATACAACAGTACATCCATTTAGAGCACAAGTTTGAAGAGATAATTGATGTTTTTGTTTCAATATACAAGGAAGGAGCAACCAAGATCCTTCACAATAGTGAAGGATTTAGGCAAATATTTATCTAATCTTCTTTTCTAAAGTTGCCATAATTTTAAATATTATAAATTGAGATTAAGCCACATTTTAAAAAGAATAATTTCTACTAAAGATACATTTCTAAAACATGTTCACATAGCAAATAATCTTAGAAAGTTGGCAGACTAAAATAAGAAAGCCTCACTTTAACACACCTGAGTCAATCTAGGTAGCTGCAGTAAGAACAAGAGGGAAGTGCTTTTTTTTTTTTTTACACCAGGATACAAAGTTAGAGCCTAAAAGTTTTCTGTATTTTGATGGTAGGACAAAAATTGAGCTCAGTAGTTGACTAGCAGAGATGGCTCTACCATTAGTACAAGGAGATAAAAAGTACCCTGTTGCTTTATAAAAGGCCAGTGCTACAGGACCACAAATTGCCCTGAGAGTAGGAGTGGGTTTATACAGACATTGTTCTTTTGGTGAATACCCTTCATCTCCTCTCAGAGAGATGAAAAGATTTTTCATCTGGCAGGAGATGCTTTGGAATAAAAAGGGCTTTCCTACATACTGAAATATAGGCCAACATAGTTAACATTTTAAATCTGGAAATGCTGGGATAGACAAAGAAATAATAAAAAAGGATCCATAAACAACTTTGCCTGTCCAGTATTTCTCTCATTTCCACTAAATTAAAGCAAATTCTTTCTAGTCCTTTTCCACCCCTGCGAGACTCATTCCATCATCCCATTGCTGCAGAGTCCTAACTTGCTATTGCATACCATTCAAATCTCTCATGGACCCCAGAATGGTCTTTCCCTGACTCTGCTCAGTGGATCCCCAAGGAAAGAGAAAATACCCTCCACTGCTCCTCCGTATGGGTTTTCTATGCTTCAGCCACCTCTTAGCAGAACTTAGTGTATAATAGGGACGTGAGAGTAAAATCATCCTTCAGAGCTGGCATTAGTTGAAACTGAGATAAATAACCTGACACAGAAACTTAGTGGGGGCTGATGGTAATAGAGACACAGACCTAAAACAGGCATAATTATAGTTAGCTAGAGAAGGATATGATTCGTAAACTGAACATATACCTGGGAGAGACTTGGAGCTGGCAGGCACATCCTCTAGACCATTACATTAAAATACATGAAATCAGGTCCAGAGCTGATTTAAAGACAACATAACTGCCCAGTCTCACATGAAATATAGATGTACAGATTACAATTTCCAGGAATACTTCCAAGGAAATTAATTTTAGCTCTTAAAACAGAGCACCCAGGACAGTACATTTCCAGCCTGTTTAAACAATTTGAAGTGACTCAGGAAAGCAGAGGCTCATTGCATAAATAAAAAAAAAAATACAAGCTAAGTGGAAGTGCTGGTGGTAGCACAAGAAAAATTAACCCCCTAAGCAAAGGAAGTAGAGATTTGTTTCTGTATGTTTGAAGCAAACAAACAAAGCCAGTTCTGCACATCTTCATTCTCCATCTCACTTTCCTGAGATTCTTTTCTAAGGGATATTTGTCCAAGCATGCAATTGTTTTCACTAAGCATACTGTATCTGGAATGAACATCTCTGGCAATAGACTAGAATTTAATGGAAATGAATTTAAGGAATGTTTAATGTCACATAAGTAACATCACTGCAAGCCCTCATTAATCTAAGTTCCCAGATGACAGCCATATAGAAATTAATATGGAACTTAAACTGCAGAATTAATTCAGAGCAAGCTTACATTTTTTTCGCCAGAAAATGAGAAATAAGAATACCTGGATTATAATGAACTGATGTCAGAGTTGTTGGTTTCCTGCAGGTAGATAAAGCAAAACTAGCATAACCTTGCTTCTTAAAAGTCTTGCTGAGCACATAACAAAGGGGAAAGCACAGCTCTAAGGGGTTTTGTGCCAGGCTGAGCCCTTCAGGGCTGTGGGGTCTGAGGCCAGGACAAAGACTAGATTTCACAGAAATATGTTGTTTTATCTCCTGGCCACTTGAAATGTTGAATTCATGGGGCATAGAGGCAGGTGGGTTTATCTGAAAATACAAAGCCTGTGCTAGCCAAGGAGAACTAGGGAACACAGCACAAGCCATTTTCATGCACTCTTGTCCATACGTGGGGCTGAAGATTTCGATTTACCTTGCACACGCTCAAAATAACTTTGTTAAAAGAACTCAAAATCAGGTTTTAAATAAATAAATGAGCAAGTCACTGATGGCCAAAGATGACTTTCTGTAGGTGGAAATTGAATACTTGTTTGCATTTTCTGTCAAAAACTTTACAAAGACTCATCAAAGAGATCATTTTGTTCTAGTGCTAAACAGAAGGATGAGAGAAGAAAGACTGGATTTCAGCATATCATGACAGAACTCAGCAGGAGTGTCTACAGGAAGAGCTACAAAGCATATATCATTTGAAGCAGTGAACTTTAATAGGAATTTCATTTTACACATGAATGTACCCTGCGTGATAATCTCCAGTCTGTTTATTCATCAGCTGGAACTCAGAATGTGAATGTAAAGGTGACAGGAGCAGCGAGTTTTATGTTCCTGAATTGTTAGAAAAGGTATTAACCTTTTAATGGTTCTTCATTCAAACCCAACTTTCTCAGTGAAAAGTAAACCAATCTATTTTATTTTCTCTGTGATATTAAGCATGAAAGGAAATACTAGTTCATAGCTGGAGAAATAGTGAATAGGAAAGATTTTATGCTATTTACATCAGTTCAGGAGTCGTCTAAGTGACACATAAACAGCGGGATCATCAATGTAGCAAAACAAACCCTTTTACAATGATTGAAAATTTAGCCCAAAGGCCTTTCTATTGGTCCTGATCCAGACAAACATCTTCCAAAAGCATCTTTTTTCAAAGTATCTGCGATAGCCTAATTCCAATCGTAAGTAAATGTACTGTGAATTTTTTTAATGTGATTTACTAGGGGGTTAGACAGACTCAGAGAACTGGTAATGGATGTTATGGAGAAAAATTCTGAGAATTTCTTTCAAATGAAGGGCAAAGTAAGGATTTATTATTCCTTCTGATTTCAGTTTCCTGGGATGTGAACCACAGGTAGTTTAAAAACAGAAAATGTGCAAAAAAGTGCATAATCCACATCAGATAATTTATTTTTCAATACTTAATTTTAAACCAAAATTCTAAATAGAAAACAGGTAAATAGCCCTTGAAAATTATTTCTAAGGGCTGCGTACCATCTAAATACAAGTTTTCCACTACCCAGAGAAATATCTTAGCAGGCATAGCAAGAGATTTTTTTCCTGTGCTCTACAGGCATTTAACAGGAATAATATATTTCTTTCTCTGTGTTATTTATCCAGACAAAGAATTAAATAGGTTATCCATCCAGGGCTTTTCCTGCAGCTTGTGTTTTCACTGGACTAGTAACATAAAAATTAAGACTCATATCCTTGTATTGCTTGGACACAATGACCTTAAAGATTTTTTCCAATCTATATTATTCTGTAATTCTATCTCCTTTGTGGTTAAGTCTCAGCATGTTCTTCCAGACTGTGCATATTTAAAAAGCTTTGAAGATGTGCGTGCCTTGTTTGTGGCCATGCACTGACTTTAAGCAGGGCTGAGCCCAGAATTTACTGGGATGCTGCAGAACTTCCTAGCCTTACAAGCAAGATTCTCATTGCAACTAACCTGACTTCAGTGCAGTTCAGACAAAATTTCAGCTGGCCAGGTCATAGGTTATGCTCGTTGATGTCTGAAGAGAATCAAAGCAGCCTTTCCATTCTTCCCTGTGTGATTAATAGAAGTACAGGCCCCTCATCCAGCTCTTACACAACACCCGCAAAGGGAAATCAAATAACAACATGATTTCCCTACAGTGCAGAAAGACCTTGTCTCTTTCACTCTTTTAGATATTAATTAACATTTCTTCTCTTAAAAACTGCACTGTAGATCTTGAGAGTAGCAAAGGATGTCACGTTATGTATCAGTTGCTATGGTAACTAATCCTTTCTAAAGGGAAGAAACAACAAATTTGTAGGATTCCATATCTTCTATGAACAAAGGTTGTCACTAAATAATCTTTATTTTGCAACCCATTGCTTTCTTTTGTTTTAC
The DNA here is from genome assembly GCA_013396875.1 of Vireo altiloquus. Lineage (NCBI taxonomy): Eukaryota > Metazoa > Chordata > Aves > Passeriformes > Vireonidae > Vireo > Vireo altiloquus. The sequence continues at coordinate 16,822 of VZRF01006869.1, forward strand.
TCTTGTTTATAAATTATCACAACTGATTTAGTTAGATTTAGACTGTGGATTCTTTTTCTTACAGTCTGAATATTCTGAGCTTTCTGTTTTCATGGAGTGGCAGAGAAACAACTTAATTCCAGATCTTGGATTGATTTCTGAAAAAAAAAAATTATTTGTGTGAAGGTATAATGTTACTGAGCAGTCTTTAAGAGACATATTTTGGGTTGGAAATGGTTACATTTCCCAGAAAAATTACATGTAGTGAAGAACTTCAGGCAAATTTTAACATATTTCTCTATTTCTGTTTCTCTATTCTGAACCAGAGAGGTTCAACAGGACTGGAAAGGTCCTTCATGTTACTCTGATCCCACTGCAAGCCTCCATCTTGCAGTGGGATGTCAATCTACTCTTTTCACAATTAGTTTCAGAGATATCTTTTACAAGGGTCCCAGGACTTCTGAAATTCTTTTTTCAAAGAAAATACAAGCATCAATTTCCTAAAAGAGACATTTCCTTCTACATGATCTGCATCAGTTAGTAGCCTCCGGGACTTCTGCCCAGAGAGGTGGTAGTAATAGTCTCCATAAAAATAAAATAAAAAAAAAAATAAATAAAAAAAAATTACTATTTTGAGGGTGTGTCTTTATCCCAGTGTGAGACAAACAGAGCAGTTTGGGAGTGCTGCTCACAAGACCTTCTGACATCAGAGCTACTGCAAGGGGTATCCCCGAGCCCAAAGACAGTACAAATACACTAACAGAGACAGGGCCAGCCCCAATGGTGAGATGTGAGAAAATCTGATGGTAGTGGGCAGGAATGAAGAGAATACCTTAATAAAAAACTCCGTAAATAATCTCAAAATATTTCTCATATGCTTTTCTCAGCCCTTCCTTTCTCTCTCCTCATCACTGCTGTACCTCACGACAAGACAAGAACTGTGAAGGAAACAACGTAATTCAAAGAGTTGTGTAACAAAAATATGCTTCATATTGTTCAGACATACAGGAGAAAAAACAAACACTTTAGCAATTTTATTAATTGGCCTTCTTATCAATGTACTGGCAAAGAAAGCTTGTACGTTGCCAGGCTTAAAACCACAGAATAAAGTAGTTTCTGCATTCTGCAGCCATTTAATAAGTGGCTCCATTTGGCATATCTTTGAGCAATGGATTTACTTTATCAGATTTACTAAATTACTCATCTGCCTCCAGCAGTCACGGACAGGAGGGAAGTGTGGCTCAGCTGTAGCAATACTTTCTTTCAAATGGTAGCAAGTCAGGATTAGTACATTGCAAGGGACAGGAAATTCCTTAACCGTTCTAGTTGCTGACCCTGAGAACTGGAAACAAGCACAGAAAAATGAGAACCTAAATAATTCTGTGGAATGTATCATTAAATTTCTGTATTTAGAACAAATTCTAGAACAAACAAGTGTTTATTTCAGAAAACACTTCTATTATCATGACTTCTTTTCAAGTATCTCTATCAAGAGCTAGATGAAATAATTTTCCCTTAGCTAAAACCCTCCATATCCCAAGAGACACTGCAATGGAGATCAGATTTCTCTACAGAAGCTCTAATTCTTCCTTATGGAAGAGAAAAAACTATCATAAGAAGTTTTTTTTTTTATGTTTGAAAGCTGCAGTGTCAGCAGAGCAGCTGTAAGGGGAAAAGAAAACCAGGTAGAAACTAGCCTTGAAGTGTGTTTGACAGGAAATCACCTAAAATCTGTAGATCACTGAAAAACTGGCACAGACAGAACTTAAGGGAAAGGGGGGAGCTGAAAAAACTTCTAGAAGTTTTGAGGGTTATTTGAGACCAGCTAATTACACAGCTGACAGAGCTGAGCTCAGGCAAGGCAGGGGACAGGAACAGAGCAGCTTGATCTAGGTCACAGAACTGCCACGGCTCAGGTTTTTCTGTCTGAGGAGCTTTTATAGCTCCCATCTGCATAGTATCTAAAAGCCTTACACTGCTTTAATGGGTTTATTCTCAAAATGAGCCTGTGAGGCAGGAAAGCACTAATTTCGTCATTTTACTGATAGTACACTAAAACTGGAGACTGTAGGGAAGATCCTTTGTTGGCATAAATTGTCAAAGCTCTGTAAAAACCAAGTGTCCACTGACAGTCCAGTAAGGAGAGTGGAACTTAGATTATTTAAAGCACCTGAGGTTTTTTCCCCTATATGATTTGTTCAAGACCACACAGGCTCATGACAGCATTAGGAAATGAAACCAGAATTCTGAGGAACACCAACAACTGGCCCATCATTTTGTTTTTCATGTTTGATGCAGGCATATGTGACTAAAGAAGAAATCTGAGCCTCAGGACTGTAAAATGCATGAGAGAGCAGGTGCACAGATTTATTTTACTTGGGCCACGGCACCTTTTTCTGGTCCTTTCTAATTTTTTAACAGTTGTTGGGTCTGTTAGTTTGTTTGGTTTTTTTGTTTTTTGTTTTGGTTTTTTTTTTGTATGTGTGAGTTTTTTAGGGGGGCTTGAAGACTTTTATTCTACCAGCAGCAGAAAGTACCAGAATTCGGTGTAAGATGCTTGTTTCTCATGGAATTGAAGTTGGGAGATAAGTATAGAGAATTGAGGTTTTTTTCCAAAATTAATAGTTCTTTTAAAAGTACCTTCATTGGCTTCATAGCAGTTTGAGTTTCAGAGTTGTGAAACATAAAATATTTTGTGTATTTTTTATACTTCAGCAGCAAGAGAATAAAACTAAACAATACCCTTCCTGTGAGTTGCTGTGCATATCAACTGCTATTCTATGATCCATTTTATCTGCTGATGGTAGCATCAACATCTGGCAGCCTTGAACAACATCCATTACTTTTGAATTTTTCAGACAGAAAACTTAAAACAATGAGCAGGGATGACAGATGTCAGTCATTGCCTCTGACAGGTCAAATGCAAATTTCTGCTTGAATGGTTCCGGTTTCGCAGCACTTAAAGCAAAACAAGAGTTATTACTACAGTATAAGATGAATTAAGGCGCACACACTAAGTGCCAAAGACAGATATATATCCCAATAATATAAAATTACTGCCAGTCAAACAAACTACCAACTAGGGGCAGCATAGGGAGTGTACGACTGTCTGTCAAGGCAGAAGAAGATTTGTGCTCTTCATTGGAAACAGTTTTTCAGCAGTCAAAAGACAAATCTTGAACTTGACAAAGAAGATCTGCTCTGACTTTGATCCTATCAATCAAGAGTCCAGTAGGTCCTAACTCAAATAAGCTATATCTTAGTTTTACCTTTGGACAAATATCAAGTCTTCCTCCTTCTACCATTCTGAAGAATAATTAATTTATGCCTTTTTTTTTAGGGCTATAAGAAATGATCTTTGAAAAGTTAGTGATAGTTTGAGTGTTATTGACAATTGCCTCCCCAGAAAAATATCAAGGTGACAAATGCATTTGAAGATGACTATTTTTAATGTTGAATGATGTGGCAGAAAACTAATTAAAGATGTCATTTGTGTTTTATTTGTGCTAGGAATACACTGCCAGCACCTCACTATTATAACACAGTAAGCCAGATAATTTCATATTGCACAGAACCCACAGCAAGTTCACCTGAAATTGAAGCTACAGCAGGAGAAAGCCAAAGTTGTGCAACCCATTGGTAAGTTGTCTCATAGCCCAAAAGGACTGTCCTTTCTGGCAAACAGGTTTGAGTCTAAATCTTCATTTTCTACTCCTTCATACTCAAGCCAGGATTTAGAAAGCAGGAAAGAGCCATGGGATAAAAATACATCAGAAACAGGCAAGGCCAGCTGGGAGGAACAAAAGGTGAGAAAAATGTAAGAAATTTTTCTACAACATTCATTCCAGCTTCTCTGTCATCAACTTTATTTCAGTCTATCTTTACTCTTGTATCATACCTCAATTCTGTTGGTTATCACATTTATCTGAATGGGATAATTTATAAAGTGTCAGACTCTACCCCTCAATTGTAAATCCCAGGAGCAGAAATATGTAGACAGGTTTGGAGTGTATAATACATCTATATATAAAGTATACATAACATATCTACTAGTTCTTGATAAATAAACCCCAGAAAATTACTGCTCTGGAGTTCTCTTGCTTAAGCAATATGAAAGTCAGTATTATTTTAACAAGAAAGAATAAAGAGAATGCACAAATCAATTTCTTAGACTCAGGATTAAGGACAAAAGCAAGTAGGAATCCTTTCTAAGGCCAGTTCAGAAGCCTACTCCAAGACTTAGAAAAACAATTACATGTATTAATGACAGTTTAAGGCTTTTTTTCCCCTTTAATTTCTTGCAGAGTTAACAGGCAATTCCTTGTAATAGGAGCAACCAATGGACTTGGAAAAACAGATAAGCTTTCTGTCACAAACCTTTTAATGTCTCTTCTGCTGCTTAAACCCACAGAACTTCTCTTGTTTACATCTATTAAGCACCTTTGTTGCAGCCACTTTATATCACTTTTCCTCCCCTTTACATCACAATCTCTATTCAGCACCAATGTGAATCCTGCAAATAGCACAAGTCCTATGAAGCCTGATTCTCTCTCCCTAATGTGAAATACCTCATCACCACCATCAGACAGATTTTTGCACACTATTTACCAGCAGCAGAAGAGGAGATGCTAATAAGTTACACGGTACCCTTGATTTGAAACACAACTAAGCCTGTAGGAGAACAAGGATGGGCTGCAGGCAGCCTCGACCTTGACGAGTTACAGCTGTGCTGAACCAGGTGTTTCTACTAAAGACCAGAGACCAGCTGACCCTCTGGGAGGTAGCTCGTAAGAGAAGAGAGAGACAAGCCTATGACAACGAGAAAGCAAGCAGGACTGAAGCAGCTTTGGGTGATAGCAGCCTCCTTTGTAGCCCTGGAGTGAGAGTTGGCTTTTTGTTTACCATTAAATGGTGCCCTCTGTGAGGAGCATAACTGCAGACCTAAGGGTAGACTTGTGTCCGTCATCATAAGCCCATATGGTTTTGTTACCCCAGCCAGCTTTCAGGATTATTTTGATATGTATACTTTGGTCCTTGTAGCCAGACAAGCTGGGATTTCACTCGTTGCCTTTTTTATTCTCTTTTTCCTTTTTTTTTTCTTGTGTCCACCATCTGTTTTGTGAATCCTTGAACGGGTAATATAAAGGTCATTGTTTCAGCACACAGGGAATGGGATTTCATTAATAAGGCAGAAGTTGGCAAGAATTAAATGAATATACACATTTTAATAAATGTATACCTGTATGCACAGCCATAAGTGGTTTGGACCACATAACTTTAAAGTACTTGATAAATGGCTGGGAAGGTTCTCAGAGGAATGTTTTGAATAACTGGCCTTAAAGAAGAGTAAAGAATACTCAGTCTTGGGGTCCTGGTATGGATTCTTGCCATTTAAAACAGACAAGATTAAGCACATTCCTGGGGGTTTTTTTGAGTGTGTGTACATCTGCATAGGAAAGCATGTTGCAACACTGCATCAGCAATATGGAGCAAATGTCCACTTGAGATCCTACAGGAGAGGAATGGGATCTTAAAACTAAAACCTTAAACAAAAGAGGCCTTGCTCAGGCTTGGAGAGACTTGTAGTCACCGGCACTGGGTGCTGGAAGGCCCAAGAATTCTGTCCAGCTGTCAGGGCAGGGGTGATCACACAGTCCAGCTGGTGGCCAGGCACCCCAGTACTCCTGAGCACAGATGTAAGGCCCAGGTTCTGTTGAGAGGACAGGGAGGACAAGGGATGGCAGCTGTCAAATCCTTGCCACATCTCTGCAGCCCTTTGTAGGCTGCAACAATGTTCAGGTTTGGGATTTGCGTTTCTGAGGGCTTCTGGAGCAGGCAGTGAGGAGTGTCTCCATCCTGTCCTACCTCTGGAGTCCTCAGGAGTCATCACAGTCCTTTGCCTCCAAGCCAGGTGCCGCATGAGACTGTGGGGAGGGAGTGCTGAAGTTCTGAAGGTGTGAGTTAACACTGACTTTAAGAGCCATTCTGAGAGCCTCTTTCCTGCTATTTCTCTGTCTGGTGCTTCCACAGGCAGACACTGCCACCAGTTCCCCACTCACACCATCCCCAACTTTCTGTTACAGTGCTCTGCCTCTGTTCTTTTGAGTGTGGCAGGTGCTGCTGCTGGGAGAAGCTGTCTAATGCTTAGAGTCAAGGATTACTTAAGGCAATGCTTTGCAAGATAAGAACTTCTCTGAAGGGTTGCTCACCCAGATCCTTGGGGTGTAAAATGAGATGGCAAGGCAATCCTGTAGTGCTTAAAGGATATAATGAAGCAGAGATGCGCACAGCTGGGATTTCACCAGACAGCCAGATGGAAGTGAACTTCTCCTCTGAATCTCCCCTGAAGAATCTCACAAGATATTACTTCTGGCAGTATTAAACAGTGGCTACTAACATCTGGTTTCTTTTTGCTTAATTCATTTTGAATTTCAGCAGCATCACTGTCCTTTCTGGAAGAGAGACAAGGGAATCAAGGCACTGACATTCTAAGGTGGACACAGCAGAGTAGGACCTCCACTTGAGTGTCAGGACAGAAGACTCTGAACCACTGGTGTTATTTAAGCAATTCTAAGATCAGGCAAGAGGAATACGGGCATTCGTAACTGTGATACCATAAGTATATGTATAAAATATACTTCCAGGGCTGTGGCTTCCCTGCTTGATGAGTCCCTTGGGTTTTGAATGGCAAGGGGGGCACGGATATTCTTGATAATTCCCTTGAGTTTCTTGTGCTAGGATAATGTCTTCCTTTCTCCACTCAAAAAAATAGTCGGGGAGCAAGCCAAATGAAAGAAAAGTTAAATGGCATATCTCATTCAGCAATTGATTTTAACAATTGTTTTTGAAATGTGAATATTTTAGAACTAAAAAAGCAACCTTTTTCCTATCATATTGTGGTCATTACTTCTGGGCTTTTATCATTGCCTTAACTGGGTAATTGAAAAGTTAACTTTTGAACAGCATTTGTGATGTGAAAATCAAAGCTCTAGGTAGGTATTTCAATAAGAATTGATGGGGTTTTGTTTTACCAGCTTTACAGAATGCATGCACCATGCTACAAGAAAATAAGGTCACATTTTATGATCCCCTACTCTGACACCTGGAAATAGCTAAGAATCAGTCAGAAGCTCAAGTGTTTCCAGTCACTGACTTTCCTACCTCAGATAAAAGGCCAGGATGGGTTTTAGAAAGACTTTCTTTCCATAATATATGGCATACTACATCTAAATTAGGCACAGGACTTACAGGAGAAACATAAGGTAAAAAAATCCCAAAGATCTCACTTAATAACATAAAATCCTAGGCACGCTTAATGAATATTCAAACATTTTCTATGCAACACAGCAGACTACGCATTTTTCTTGAGCAGGGATTTCCCTCCTCAGCCTCATTCTCTGTTTGCAGGTCAGACAAGTTAATGTATCCCCACATTAGCTCTGTGCAGCTCCCACTGAGGGAAGGGCACCTGTGGCACCATGGCTGTCTGTCACAGTGAAGTGATTAGACAAAATCTTGCTTCCCCTGGCAGTGATGAGGCTCTGCCAGCGTGGTCCAGCTCCCCACTGACTGTTCCAGCCGAGGCTGGGAATCCAGCATGCGGTGTCATCCCTGACAGCATCCGTCAGGTGCTGCCTGCCAGCTCAGAGCAGTTCTGACCCCAGCACCGAGCCAGCCTCTCCAGCTTCCCCTGCCTCCTCTGACTGCATATGGGGACAACAGGAGGATCAAAGGATTGGCCTCTCAAAACTGATTTTTTTTTTCCTCTCTGCCTTTGCTATTCAGTATTCCTGAAATAATTTTCAAAAGCGCTAACATCAATCTGTTCCAACACAATAAAGTGCTCCCAGTCCCAAATTCAGTTATAAAGACATGTAGTCATTAAAATAAAGTGCTCTAGACAGTAACCCCAGTTCCAGCTGGGGAGGTCTGAGGTTATGAATTCTGATCTGTCAGCAATAAACAGGCAGTCAGATATTCCGACATAAGAACAATTCTCACTGGTATCAGTGTGAGGCATATTGTGGGCAAAGGGCAACATTTAACTTTTTTTTGGTAATTCTTCACAGTCATTATCATGCCTCTGAACTCTTGGACACTTCATCAAATAGAAACTTCATCTTAAGCAGAGTCCTTAGGAGACACTGAAGTTTTAGAATAGGAAAGAGCAATGCAATCTGACACTCTTTGAGATATTTTGAAACTATGAGTACCAAAAAGGTACTTTTTTCTCCTTTTATCGTTGCCCATCACAATTACTGCTGTTGCCATGAAAAAGTCTTTTTATTTTTTTTCTTTGGTAGCAGAACACTCTTTATGAGTCAGCAGCAGTTTAATGCTTTTATGTCTCAAGAATTTTTGGGACAGGCCCTCAAATTATGTTTGGTCTTCACTTGTCAGTCAGGGAGAATTCACTAATTTCACTGTCTGCAGATTGATGAAGAGCACGTCTTCCCACTGTCAGGGTTTGACATTGGTTTAAATGACTAAGCCCATGAAATTTAATCATATGTATAAGGGGAATATGGATTTATTGAGGAAAACTGAAAGGAATTTTGGGGAAAAACAGATCCACACTTAAAACAGTTACAATATAAAGAAAAGTTTATTACTAGCAGAATGAAAATTGAGAACTGATAAGAAATCAAAGCAAGCTTTTAAACAGCTTTCTTTTCTAATGCCTCCCTCTTTACCACAAACCTCTCACGAGTGAGAACAAAACAAAACACAGGATTTTGGTCAGAGTTGCATTTTTTTAGAAGTCTTTTTATGCCTAAAGAAAAGAGGTTCTTCTGCTGTACCATAGAATTTTCACAAACCAACAGTCCGCCCAGAAAATCCATCTGTTGAAGTCAAAAAGGTGTCTCTCCCATGAAAACTTTGCAGTTTTCCCACACAGCCAAGTCATGGGCCACAGAAGAAAACCGATGGAGTTTTAGTCTTTTAAGAATGAGTTATCTTCAGCCTAAAAGCAAAGATTCTCTGCTTCGAATCTCCAACAGCTTCTCACAACTTCTATGCGACCTGGCATAGGCCTCTTTTTAAAATCACAGGCTGCACAAGAATTTCCCATCCCCTCAAGTTTTTTCAAATGGATTAAAGTTTTTCCTACGGCTTGCAAAAAGGATTTTTAAGCTCCGGCCCAGAAGCGTGACCGCCCTCTTTTCCTCCCGTCATTTAGCGTCCATCCCACGTGGTCTCACCCTTCCCCTCTGTTTCTGACCTTGGAGTCGCCATGTTCAGCTTTGTCCCATGTGACTTTACTTTCGCTTTCTTCACTGAATTGAAAGAAAAGTTGTCCTTGTTGGCTGTGGCATGTGGTGTTTCTTCAGTTCAGCTCAGGCTGTGCTGGACACAGGGATGCCCCACTGGCCCTGCTGGCTCCGCGCAGGGAGGTCGCAGCGGCTGCAGATGAAATCTCAGCCCCGTGGTGCCAGGGGGGGAAGTCAGCCCGCTGGCCCCACCGGCTCTGTGTGGGGTCTCAGTGACTCCAGATCATCTCAGCCACTCAGTCTTGGTTACACACTCCCTGCGGAGCGGGGACAGCTCTCCCCTGGAGGGGAGGGGCAGCCCTGTGCCGCCGCAGCACCGAAGTCGAGTGGAGGGAAGAAGGGAGCTTGGCCCAAGCCTGAGCCTGGGGCCCTCCACCTCCAGGCCACCCCTCGGCTCTTGAGGCCAGAACAAAAAACTTTCCGTGCTTGCCTCTCTTTAAATATGTGATTGCAGAGGTGTTACCAGCCCTCTCATTGGGTTAGCAACTTATCCTTCAACCAAAGCTCAACCTACCACACCGACTATTTTTTTTTGCTTCCTCCCCCCCAACATTTTGGTAAAGCATATTCAGAAAGATTCTCTAAGCTTCCAAAGAGTTACAGGAAGTCCCATTAACATCACTGTTTTTATTTGCCCTTCTGTGTCTTTATCCATGTCTTTGAAAACTGACAGAGAACTTAATGCTGTAAAAAAGTGTTTGCTCCCTTATCATAAATGTGATAATCTCTCCTACATTTACTCAATAGGTAGAATTTCAAAGCCGAGATAAACAGATCTAATACCCCACAGGACACATGATCTTGAAGTACATAACAGTAACAAATATTAATACAAGTAGAGGAGAAAACAAAAATCTTCAGCAGATACATGTCCTGCTGTTGTCCCCCACATCTGAAAGGTGTGAGTTACAACTCAGTAGACAGCAAAACAGTTTTCCCCATGAGATTCAATGTACTAGTGAGGGATACATGTGGGACCTCCAGAAATAGGTACAATTTAAATGCACAGGGACAATACAAACCAACATAAGATCTTTCCCATTCATAGTCCAATACAACCATCCAAAACTATCAATAGTACAAAGACAGAGCAGAGACAAGACCACAGCTGTACACAAGATACTCTTTGCATTCCTACCATGATTTAAATACAAAAATAATACTGAAATATATATTTAAAAGAAAAACAAAACCACACTGTGGGCTGTCTGTATTTCTTCTAGTTATTTTAACATAAAAAAACTGTGAACAAACAACATAGTTTGGGTTTGAGCAGTGCAAAAGGGAAGAGTGAGTAATCAGAACACTTACTGGAAAAGGCTACTGAATGATTAATGATTAAACTTCAAACAGCAAATAGATAAGGGACAACATGCAGCATTACTGGATTTTCAAAATGCAAATACACAGTGGGCATGGTCTGCCCACAGATACACAGCCCAGATCATGGCTGCTTAAGTGCCATGGAAGTCCAGACCAGAGCCAGATTAAAAGGAAATCTTTTCCAGACTTGATGCAATCATGAATACTCGTGGATCAGTCAGCCTGACAATGAAGTTGGGTAAAATAAAGGTACAACTAACCTGGACTTCAAATGCTAATAATTAGATAAAGTACTGAATTTATGGAAAATTTCTCCCTGGAGCTCACGAGGATTTGTGTTCTGGTGGCATGTTGTAACCAAGAAGGTTACAATAATATATTTAAACATTAATAATGGAGAGAAATATTCCATACAAGCTGAAATAACACTTAATTTGGAAGATTGACTGCACACTAGAATTTTGAATTTGTACCAGACATCTAAAGATTACTGGGGTGGCTGCAAAAGTCAGATGAAACTTTCATTTAGCTCAGTATTTGGCATTTAACCATAGCAACTCACAGAGGCTCAGATGTATTCTAGCCTTGATGGAGCAATACCTTCGCTGTCTCTAAGCTTCCACCAGCTCCCAAACTGACAGTTGCCTCAATGGTATCACATCCAACTCTCCATCACTTATTTAATAATTTTGAACTGACCAAAACTTGAGGCAAAAAACAGTGGTTGTGAGTTTCCCAGTTACGCATATAACAAAAAATTTACCTTCATTCAATATCAGCTGATCGTCTTGATCATTTCATTTCATGTGCCTTATTTTATGTCCTTTGGACCATGAATAATCATTCCCTCAAGACTTGTCCTGTGTCATTCAGGATGGTATAGACCTCTATAATAACCATTTGCACTCATTTAATTTCTAAGCTATAGGGTCTTTGTTATTCCATTTCCTCTGCATACAGAAGGTGTTCTGTACCACTAATTATTATTCTCTGTGTTCTTCTAGGTTATTATATCCTTTTCTAGCATGAGGGGAGCAGACTTATAGAATAAATTGAAATGTCAGATCCCCAAAACCACATGGAGCTGCATAGTGATGCTTCATCTTTTCTTTTTCTGTATTTCCTAACACCTTCACTTTCCTGCCCACCAACTAAAACCAAGCTAACATTTACAGGAAACTACAGATAAGCTTATAATTCTCTTTCAATAATAGCATATTTAGAACTACCATGATATATATGAAGTTTTTTTGTTTATTTGTTTGTTTGCTTTCTCCTGTGTGCATGGCTTTTTATTGATCAATATTGAATTTCAGCTGCTCCTTGCTTGGCTCTGTGAGATGTTAGAACAATGATCTATGCCATCCTCAGTTTTGACACTCTCCATCATCAGGAAGCTTTCCATTCATCTCTTTTCCATCACATATAAATATGTTAAATAGCAATCATTCTAGCACCTAATTTCATTGCAAAAATAGATAATTTCTTCTGACTGTTTTCTAACTTTAAAGTAGCTATCAGTTTCTGAAAATGCAGTTTCTTTTGTCCTGTGACAGGTCAGTTTCTTTAACAGCCATTGGCAAGATCCTTGACAGATCCTTCAATGTGTTTCAGGGATGGAAAATGCAGCTGGTGCAGAGCAGAGCTATGGAATTAATGAAGAGATATAAATGCTTATAACGCTATAGTGGGGGTCAAAATACCCAAGGATCATGATAAAAGATGAGCTGTTTACAATTAAGTATACCTTCTTATTGAAAAAATCTTGTAAAAGTGATTATTTAATCTGAAAGAAGCTGTGCTGAAAATTGAAACGTGATTTAGACTAGAAATAGAGTGCAATATTTTTAAATGTCGAAGGAAATCAATCATTCAAACAAATAACCAGCAGCAGGGGTAGATTCTATAAAAGTATCTTTCCATTAAAATTATTTCTTGCAAGTTCTGTGTTTTCTATTATGAAGAAAATTAGATTAGTCTGTTCTAATGGTCTTTTATGAGTTGAAGCTAGAGTCTACTTAATGATGTGCTGCTTTATTAATTCCTTTTTTGGTCCAGTTCCTGGAAAATGTACTAACAATCCACTTTTGTACCAGTGCAGCCTGGAAATCGTGCACAGATATTATTTTATTAAAAATAGCAGTTAATAGTTTTCTCTCTCTAATCTCAGCTGAAGAAATGTGCTCTATTAATAAGCATTCCCACTGTGGTATTTACAAACTCTGTGCCACTCTGTTACACTGCTCTTACATGAACACTTGGGCTTAAAATATTTAACTGCTGCCAAACCTCCTCATGGATCCTTTATCCAGATAACCTGTACATCTATAGGCAAAGGTAGGAGCTGGCCACTTCCTGATTTAAATTTCAAGCTAAAGCACCATAGAGATCCTCTGATAGATATGGAATACAGCAGCTGCTTAAAGGAGCAATAGATGTCTGCTCTCATCTCCTTGAGTGATGCTGATATAATGCCTTTATTCTCAAATTGCTGTGAGGATCTCCCACGTGGCCAGGGCAGCCAGCACAGGCAATGAGAGGGTTTACTGCTTTCAGCCTTACGATTATGCAATTATCTCTGTCTGATATACCATTCCAGAATCATCTGAGCTGACAGCCATAAGTCTGTTCAATGCTCTATCAATTTATGTAATATGTCTTCCTATAATCAAATGTCATCTTTCTGATCTAGCCAACTTGGGCTTACATTGAGGCCATTGGCTTCAGCTTTTCCATGAGCCATGTGATCTCAGTGTGTACACAGAGAGATTGTCCTTGCTCCGAGCTCCATAAACAAAGAGCAAATGTATTTATTTGGAGGGCATTGGCTACACTTTTTTCCCTGCATTGCTGAAATATGTGCCTAAGCACATCTCTAGCGATGCCTGTAAGCTGTAGTTTGCTGCCTACACTGCTGACAGTTTGGGGATCAAATAACGACATGTGAGAGGTGTGCTGATCACTGCAGACCTGATTATCTCACGTTTCCAGAGATGTGCAGCAGGCTCACAGGCATCCACCACCACTCAGCAGCTCATTAATCAGCAGCCTGCTGCTCCTGTGTCAGGAGCTGTGTTTACATGAGGGCTCTCAGTGAAGCTGTTCCTAGGAACGATACAAATACCTGTCTGGCTCCTTTCCTGACTGTAGAATGTGCTCATTGACAAGAGCCCACACAGAGCTCTCTGGATAAACCGATGTCATTTCCCTCAAAACCAAAGAAAAAGTTGTAGATGGAAAAGAACATAAACCGATCCCTCTCACCACTGAACTCTCACTTGGAGTTCAGCATGAGCACTCCAAAAGAAGGGAACAAAATACAGAGGGGCATTTCCAATGCTTCCTAAGATACATCCATTCTTTTCTCTTTTTCCCAAACAAACAAACAAAAAAAATTACTACTTATATTCAGAAAAAAAAAAGGTAAGCAGTCCAAGATCGAGGGTAAACTCAGTTAAACAGAGGGACCAGAAAATTTTCTTCTAAATTGGGCAATAATGAATGTGTACCTCTCATGACCTAGCTTTGAAAAACAGGTAAATTACCTGCTGGCTGTTTGGGGAGCACTATCTGGGACTTGCTTCTGCAGGCTGCAACTTGGGAAGAACAAAACGAGGAGTGGGAGGCTTTCCCAGGACTGTACAGGGGCAATAAAAATGGGACTACAAAGCAAACACTCATGCAAAAAGAGAGAAGGGTGGGGAAGTGTGATTTCCTTGACAAACAGTTATGATCCAAGGATTCAGCCTATTAGGTTTATTGAAAACATTGTTCTCCATGAGGACTTTTTGTTAGTGAAGTATAAGCACAATGCTGACTTGTGAACTGAAGAAACAATAGTAGTTAGCTCTAATTGAATGCAAAGAACAAGATCAGACAGACCATCCATGAGCACAAACTAGGGATCTCTTATTAAAATTTCTCAGCTATATTTCTTTTGGACATCCTATATTTTGGTGTTTCCTGCTACGATTTGCCATTCTTTAAATATTTATTGAAGAAAAATCTGTTTCCATAGAAAGCATCCAGAATAGTCTTTGTCCATACCTTCAAGACTGCTCATACTGTGGGGATATAAATCAGGGTACTTCTAACTCAAGAACTCTGGAAAAACCCCACATTTTGGTGAGAATGAAAAATCACAGAATGAAGAATTTGTCAGCCACCATGCAGGACCTTCCTGAGAACACAGGTCTGTTCCCAAACAGCACAGGGGCCAGCAAGATTACTTTCAGGAAAACAGTTATCCCACATGGAATACCTGACCTGCTGCTAACTCTTTCACTCTAAATGTTCTACTAAATTCTCAAGGAAAAGGCTTTCCATTTTACGAAGTCCATTTGTGTGTGTTAGACACTGCACCATTGACTGATTTGTAGAAATTAGTCTCACTGTGGAAAGCTTCTGATGCATCATCTGTTTCAAGAGAAAGAAGATTGTAGGATGTGGTGGGATGATGGAACAGCTGTGAAGATGTAGGAATTTCACTGTGAAAACTATTGTTGACCAAGCAGTGTGACAGGGAGCCATATCCAGCCTGAAGTTTGTTGTTTTTTTTTTTTTAACAGCACCCATCTAATTTGCACACTTGATTTCAAATTTCACTTTAAAAAAAAAAATATATATATATACATATATATATATATCTTCTATTTTAGAGGTGGAAGAAAAGCAATTATTATCTTGCCTCACTAAATCTTCCTGTAGATATTTGAAAATACTTCAGCGGGTGACAGTTCATTTGTTAAATGTGGCACAGACAGGACGATATCCAAAGGAAATAAATTCTTTCACTCTGATAATTTTTTAATGTATTATTTGTAGGACATCTCTACTCAGAATTCTTAAATTAAGTCAAAGGTCTGCCATTTCAGATGCTGCAAAGTAGTAAAAATAACAGTCAAAAAAAAAAGGGAGACAAACTTTTAGGATTCTTGTATGTTATGTAAGTTTTCTGACTAATAATGGAAAATACTGGATTAACTCTCAGAGTAAATGGACAGAACTATTAGCTCTTATTCAAATTCGGCCAATGGATTATGTTTTTCTTTTACACTTACTATCTGATTGTTTTTCTAAGACATTTTAGTCTCTTTCTTTCACTTCTTATTTTTGGTCATTGGTAGCTTTATCATTCTGTGCCTGCTGATAAAATAAGAATTAGCACTGTCTTTGGATGCTCAGTGTTAAATTAACAACATTTCCAATGTACCCCTGCAGGAAACACCAACAAAGTATCACAATCTGATTGCCAGCTAATTGCTTCCTTCTCATTTGTCCTTTTGACTAGTGACCAAAGCACTTTTTGGCCTGTTTATCTTGTATTTCCTACAAATTAATGAGTAGCCTCAGTATTTTCTTTCCTCTTTGGTCAATAACAATGAGACACATGAAGCCCACCAGATAATCCTGTGCATTTGCCTACATCCACAAAGTCTGCTCCAAAAATCCTGAGAGCCATTTCCAAGCTTGTGCCTTACAATTCCGTCCTCCTTGCAGGAAAACTTCTCCTCAGTTCTACATTCTTATAATCTTTCCACAGTTTACATTCTTATAATCTTTCCACAATTATGTATGGACATGCAGAACACACAAAAAAAGAGCATTTGCTTTTTAAAAATTGCATATACAGCACCTCTGAGATTTTTAGTTATAACTAGATGCTCTTTTCAGTCTGAAGTCCAGCAACCACAAGCCCCAATTATGGGGGAGGTGAGGGAAGGAGTTTAAGCAGCTCATCGCACTGCTTGTTATTATCTAGAGAGTGCAAATTCCATGTTAAGAAAAGGAGTCCCAAGGAAGGAACAAGCAGTGATGCAGCTGAGGGCAGGAGAAATTCCCCTATTTCCCAGCTCAGGAGGGAAAATCACCTTTATCCTGTCTTGTCTGCTATGCCAGATTGGCTAATTTAGCGTTCCACTGCCCTGCTTTTAGGAGATGGAAGAGGCCACACAAATTCAACATGGATTGCTGAAGCAGAACATCTATTTTTTGACAAGTTACTCTAAAGATTATAATTCCAAAAGGAAATTTTAAACTAAGAGTGGAGTCTGTCCTGAATATTATTGTCCAAAATGTGACTTAATGGCTGCATTTGGAACACACATCTACAAAGGACATGAGTTTGTCTGGCACTGATGAGAGGGAAACGAGAGCCTTGACTTCCCTTGCTAGCACCCAAAGAGTGACTGTACTGCCAGTGAATGTCCTGGTAGGTCCCTATCTCTGTTATCAAGCTCTGCAACACCTTTGAGGTGATTACCACTGGTAAATATTGGTCAGGTAACATCTGGCAAGGCAGTTGTCTGATTTTAACAGGATACAGGAAATTCAGCATAAACATATACCACGTATTTTCTTGAGACAGTGTTAAGCAAACAAAAGAATATAAATATTTTTGTTTTGATACTTTTAAATTCATTGTTGGGTAATGTGATGCAACCATGTCGTGGCACATATGCTTCAAACAAAAAAACCTCAAATCCCTCAAAAAGGCAGAGGATTGCAGAGCATCCCAAATTATCATCCCATGACTCTCAGAGCAACATGTTATAACAGAATATGCAGTTTAGGCAGAAGAATGCTATTTTCAGCAGGCTTGATCAAAAGTCATGAAGATTCATTTTAACACAAAATATCATCTGTCAGTTCAAAAAAGAGAATGAATGATAATCTTTGTTCAAAATCTGCCAAGAAGTGATTCAACATTCATCAACTCCCTCCATTCTCATTAGCAAACTCTAAATATCCAATTTAGCAACCTTCCACTTTTTGTTTTTAGATGATGGTGTGTTACCAAACTCATTTTATATAGAATAATTGGTAATAATACATCCCTTCTTTCTGTGAAATCCTGAGATGTTTCATGAAATAATTTCCATTTCATCTGGAAAATTTTCCCTTCTGCAGTACCTGCGAATCAATCCAATTGTCTGTCTGTTTGAGAAATCATTACTCTCTAATGCAAACCATCTCTTAGATGCTTTCATTACTTCTGAAAGCCTTACCTCCTGATGGATGGAGTGTAATTGAGCACAGATGCTATTTGCTGTGAATAGGCAATCCAAACTTCCAAACAATTGCACAGCGTTGAGTTCCTCCGGGTGCACAAACAAGCTTCTTATTGTTTTTAATTTTTATCCACTGGGCTTGAAAATCTCAGCCACATGAGAACGTTACCTGAATTAGAAAAGCAGAGAAAGCACTGAATGTCCTGGAACTGCAAAGATATGATGGTCTTGATCCTACCTGCTTTGAAAAGGTAAGAACTCCTGCAGAATTCATTGGGGTTTGGAATGGAGCTTCTGTGAGGTACAGAAAAAAGATCCACTTTGTGTACACTTGGCATGAGTTCTCTAAACAGAAACTAATTAAAATTTTGACATTTTAGGGTGGTAGTTGGTATTTAAACAGAAATATTTCCAGAGATCATTGCACTTGATATTGAACAATGCAATTACTGACATCAGAAATATGTCATTTCCATTGAGTGGATTAGTGTGCTCGGAGCAATGCACGAGGCATATCAACAGTACTAAAGAGCAAAGGGAAAACCAAACCACATATGGAAATTCTGTAAATATCAAATACATTCAAAAGGATAACCTTTTATGGACATCCAATAACTTAGATACTTATTCTAAATTTATCTGAAACAACAAGAAATCAAATTTGGAAGGAAGTAAGCCTGAGGGCAGGATTCTTCTTGGCATTTCAGAATTCAGTTTTTTCTTCTCCTAGAGAACAGAGAGTGCTCTCTGTTTAATTTGCATCCCACCAGAAATTTCCTGCATTTTTCAGTTGAGGTAGGAGCCTCAATGAACTTACTGTTTAGGTTTCCAACTCTGCTGGTTTGAGCATTCTTATAAGGAATTATTTGTGGAAAATACGTGTTTCAGTGAAGTCAGTGGATTTGTGCAGATATTATACAACAGTTTCACAAGCGTAGCATTCCTTGCAAGGCCATTGGTGGGATTAAGATGTGCTAAATTGACAAACTGCCTCAGAGATGTTCGGTTTCTGATGCCCAAACATCTTGGCTTTTGCTACAAATCTTTAAAATAAATAATGTTAAAGCACCTAATTAATTAATTAATTCCTTTCTTCCAGACACTGCAGTGAGAAATCAAATAGGAAACCAGGACCTGCTAATTGGCTAATACTTGTTAAAATATTGTTACTAATCTACTTCTTTTTCATCTCAACTTGAATGTGCCAGAAGAATTTCAAATGGACTATGAATACTCATCCTGGGGTTACGAATTTCTTTGAACTGACCATCTGAATCTGCAATTAAAAGGCCTTTGCAAAAACCCAAAGGATACTCAGTGGATTTTTCAAGTTTCAGGTTTCCTCCTCTGCGACCTGGGGATACAAATCCCAACACTGAGCTTCTCTTGTTGTCCCTTGCCCACAGAATCAGAGTCAAGCCACGCTGGTACCTTGTATGTGCCTCCCATGGGAAAAATCACACAGGAAAGAAAAGAAAAAGGAAATTACATAGCACGTGTCATCAATGCCTGTCTATTCAGAACAAGAGTTTTTAGCTGTTTTTTGCTTTTGCTGTTTCTCTTTTGAAAAGGGAAAGAAGAAAAATGTAACTGGCAAGGCTGCCTATAAATCACTGAAAAGAAGCATGGCAACATTTGGAATACATACGCTTTGCAGTTTTAATGTATTCTGCTTATTTTACATACAGGCAAATAACTTTTTAAAACATAATATTGGATGAAAAACTAGACAGCAAACTTCTGAAACTACGGTTTTTATCCCATTTTTGTCCTTTTAAGAAAAACCACATGATGAGTGGAAGAAAATTAATACACAATGAAACAATGTTACTTTATCAGGTAAGAAATATAACTGTGTTATTAACTCTGCTTCTGTGTCTCCCCAAACTCGACACCGGCTCTTAGATTCTGCTTGAAACAATTTTTCTTCCTCTTATCCTTTTTCATGTGACAAACATTTGACAGTATGTGACCGTTCTCTAGCTATCAGTCAGAAGTCTTGTTCCTTGGGAGACTGACAGCACATCACATCACTGGAAAGCAATCTCTCTGGTCAGTCAAGTATTTTCTCATGGATTTTTTCAGCAAATTCTACCAGAACCATGCATGAAAAACTGTCTGTTAATGTAGGCAGTTATTCACGTTTGAGGAAAAAAAACTACAAAACCTCCATTACTGAATGTTGCAGTATTGTGCAATAACCTTTTAACAAGGCACATTTATCATGTAACGGCTTAATATTTAGATATGGCAGTGAGCACATTTCTGAATGGAGATTTATTTCATTCCAAGTTCATCTCCAAACATCATACTCAGATTTCCACACTTTGATAAATCTGTTAGGAATAATTTTATCTCAACTGAGTCTTGGATTTCCATACTTTGGTAAATCTGTTAGGTCTGACTTTATCCCTACTGATAAGTGGGATTAAGTCATTTAAGCATGACTGATATGTCACAATTCAGGAGCACTGGTTCCTCCCTAATCAAGGTCCGGAGGCAATAGAGATGTTTAGAGGGGTCAGGCATGTCTGGAAATACCTACTGTTCCTTAAAACACCCTGAAATTAACCAGGGGGATTGTGGCCTCTTAGAAATCCCAGGTATCTCAGTACCTGTGATGCCTGAGGTGGCCACCTAAAAACAGAGACTAGAAAGTAATAAGGAAATAAAGGTAGGTATTTATTCGAAGAGCCTTCAAAGGTAAACCCTGGGGAGTCCAGAGGCTACTGCCAAGATGGATCCCAAGATGGATCCCAAGATGGATCCCAAGATGGACTGGACATGAGTTCTTCACACTTTTAAAAGTTTGGTTCATTTGCATATCAGGGTTAATTCTCCAATTAAATCTTCAGTTAATGATGTAATTTCCCTAAGCTTGCCTCCCTCCCAGAGGCTTTTGGTTTATACTTTTTGGGCCTAGGACGGTCTGAGTGTCCTTGAAGAGCAGGACTTTGTTATGTCTGCCTGGCACGAGAGAGCAGAAATTAACAGGCTACAAGAAACTGCAGAGCTACACACTAGGCAGTACAGGATTTGAAAAATATAAAAGTTAAAACCCAAAGCATCACCAGAATTAAAGGTATGTTCCTTCTGTCATTTCCAAATGTTCCTATGTGAAGTGTCAATCTTTTATTGCCAAAAAACGCCACTGTCACATTTTTGAGAAGCAAAGGGATGCTGTTCGCTGGGCCACAAGCTCTTGGGGTCAGATTTTTGAAGGCACAGATACATGTTTTAGTTTTGAGACTTCCTTAACTTCCTGTAACACTTTCTTTAGCAACAGAAGGTAAGAGCTCAGGCACCTCTTTGCATCTGTAAACAAAATTAGAAGTGCTGCAGAGGCCTTAAAGCAGAATGATTAACAGCAACACTGTAAGCACTGAATGACTTAAGAGTTGCACCCACATAGCAAGAACAGCTCAAAGGAATGAAAATGCAGAAGCATAATAGAACAGGCCCTAGTTCCTAATGTGTTCTTCTGTCACAGGAGAGTTAACACCTAATCAGTTATTTAAATTAAAATGTCTCAGCATCAAATATAACTAAATGCCTCAAGCAAGGGTGTTTAGCCAGAAAATGCTAAAATACACATCAAAGTATATTTCTAGCTAAAGGGTATGAACTCAAGGCCCAAAAGGTGAAAAAAAGCTCTGAGCATTTTAGGTTTCAAAGCTGAAACACACAGGGAGCTGATACATGCCAGATGCTAAAGGGGTGTAAGGTTGGCTCTTGCCTGTAGCAGAGGAATGATGGATACAGGTACACAGTTCTGCTACTGTGTGATTAGGCTACATGTGGAAAGCAATAGATGGATGAATTGAGAAGAATTTGTAAATTCAGTACTGACTCACTGATTAAGTCCTGTCTTCCTTCTGGTAAACCTGACACCGCAAAAGCAAAAATAAAAAAAATCTCTAGGAAAAATACAGAATCACTAGGAATTTTCTATCTCAGTTCTGTACAAAGCACACACATCAAGAACTTATCAATGTGTTTTCAGCTCTTTTAAAGAGGGGCTGAGGGCATAATGCGAATGTCAGAAGTCACATCTGAAATCAGAATTGTTTATTACCTCAGCAGAAACTGATTGAGATAAGCAGTTCAGAAAAAGACAACTTGGTTTTACCTGTGCAAATTTACTGCATACCAGCAAGCTAGGTTAAAGAGGAACTGAAGAAAATAAAGTGCTGTAAGGAAAGTGCTGTATTATCACTAGACTGTCATTAACCTCCGGGATTTTTTTATACAGCCATGGAAAACATGCCTAACCAGGCTGTTCCAGTGAGGACTAACAATGGTCTTAACCTGAAGTGATGTTGAATATTTGCCATCATTAGAGTTAGCACTGGGAAAACTGAAGGCAGGAAGGACACAGCATCAGGAAACATGGGTGCTCCTTTGGGGCTAAAGCACAGAGTTAGGCTACAGGACCAAGGAAAAGACGAAATTTGTTTCCATGAAAGACAAGCTCATGACATCTGAATGAATCTCAATCACATGGAACACAGCTTGGCACACACAAATCTGGGAAAAGCAAGAATCTTGTCTTGTTCATCCTGGGTAGCTGGGAGAGCTTTGTAGTATAATATGAAAAATACCAAAAAATGGGTATGTTTTCACCTCTCTATCTTCTTTTCAGTCTCAAAGGCAGCAGCATGTGCTGTGAGCTCCTGGGGTGAGGGCAGGAGCAGCAGAGCAGAGCTGTGACACCAACAGGGGCTGTGGGGCACCATAGTCATCTTTAACTCTCCAGACAAGATGAGTTACCTGCACTTCAGACACATGGCTTTGTGTGTGTGAAAGCCACACCTGATAAGTGTACAGAGCTGGAGAAAGCAGCAATGTGCAGTGTTAGATATGGCAGCTTTTAATCCTGGTGACCCTTTGGTCTCATGAATGCCTGAATTTTGCCATGAGATAGACTCTACATGCCTGTGTTAGTAGCAGCTAAAGTTCTAGGGGGTTAGAAGGACACAGAAAAACCTTGAGAACCAACCCTTCTCCAACAGAGAGCCCTGACAAATCTTTCTTAAATATGCTCTTCTGGAGGGCCAGTCACAGGCACTACCCAGATTCTAAAGCTCCCCTGAAATAAGAATGGGACAAAATATTATCAAACATCTCTGTTCCAGATCCCACATTTTTTAAGAGTGAGGTGAATAAATAGTTAAAAAGAGTCTGGACAAGTCAATTCCTTTTTTAGATGCTGTCTAACTCCATGAGCTCTGTCAAGAGCAGACCTTCACCGGTTTTGAGTGAAAAGGATGACAAGAGCTCATTCAGATTTAATCTTAAGACAAGGTGGTGAGAGAACAGTAAAATAAGCTTTTCAAAACCAGTTTGTGTATATCACTCCAAAGAAAGAGCTAAGCCAAAACAACCTGACCTGTATCAGTTGTTCCGTGAGCTATCTGGAGGAAACTGGATCCTTGTTATTCAAAGAGCATTACACTAATGTTTGAACTCTAGTGAAACGTCACGACAGGGTTTGCTTATGAAGCAACATGGAGTTCAAGAGTCCTTTACTTTTACTAACAATGTTCTGAAGAAAGTCAGGAGGATTTCAGCCTTCTAGAAACACCAGACATTGGAAGAATCTATAGAGCTAAGAGACTTGGAGAGTAAAAGGTAATGTAAAAGAAAGCAACCCTTGCCATCTGAAATTTTTTTAAAAAAAAAAAAAAGAAGCTTCATAAATATATTTTTGTTCATAAACTAAGAATAAGGAAGGGGTCACTGGGAAGTCAGCCAGTTGCCCAAAGAGATAAGGGATAGAGCTGCTTTCGTCTCTCTGTCTTGTTTCCTGTCTGTTCTGTGGAACTTTCCCTTCATCCTCTTTGTTGTATGATTAATATAAAGCTGCATGTTTCCTGCAGTAACTAAGTAGATTAGTTTCTTGTGAACAGAACAGCTGCTTTAAAAAGGCCCTGTATCACTCCTGAATACAGGAGTTAGGCACCTAAGTAACTTCCTAATCTCTGCTGAAAATTTCACCCTTAGCATACCACACGCTTCTCTTCCCCATCTGCAGACTGGAGATAAGAGCTTTTGAATGTGGCTGCTGCTGTCATCTCGGGAAATAAGAGAGGTAAAGGGAAAAAAACACCCACAGCAGCAGTGAGCACTCAAGCTGCTATAATGGCAGTGCTGCACTGATAGCATCCTCTTTCGTACACCGTGGAAAAATGTTACTGCTCATCTTATCAACTCAAGTACACTGATTCTCACCAATGCACTGTTCGACCTCCCGTGGCTTGTTTGAACCTTACGAAAACCTATATATCAAATCATACAAATTAACTGCAGCATATTCCTGCTCCTATCAGGCTTCCTGTACACCAATGAAAATGAGAATTTACTTAAATGGAAAAACAGGCAACTCTATTCTACAGGAATAGAGGATCCCTTATAAGACAGTCTAAGAAAGAGTTGAGGTCCAAGTTCAGCTTCCTGCTAAGCAGAGCTGATGTTGACTGCTGTGTTTACCTTTCAAACTGCCTCTATCCATGCAAAGGAAAACAAAAGCAGCAGGCTAAAGTGTTATGCTGAACCTGAAAGTAGGAGTTTCTGTCATGCGCTGAATGAAAAACTGAGTCAGCTCTAATTTGGGATAAACTACTGTAAAATTCTAGTAACATTTAGAATTTATGAGCATTTTCTAACTAGTTGTGGTTATTTCAAACTATGCTGAAAGATTTCTTTTGTCTAATGCTATCAAAAACCAGTGAAAACTAAACCTCAAAGGCTTGGAGGTCTCAATTGTGAGGTAAGCCTTGTGGTCTTATGTTGATGCACAGGTAAAACATTTCACCATGAAATCTGAAAATACACTTGGTCAGTTTCATAGATTTCAAAGTGTATTCCTTAATCCTTTATTGTTAAAACCAAAATAATTTAAAGTGCCATTTTCTTTTAAACTAAATTTTTAATGGGCTTTGTGCAGCAAGAAAAGATGAGTGCCATGGTGTTTCATGTCTAACACTAGATCTGGATGAGAACCCCCCACTGGAATGGAAGAATTTGGCACGTGTTCCTTGCTCTCAATTTCACACCACCTCAGGTAAAAGTTCTGTCCCTAAGTCCTCTAGCTGTAAATAAGACTTTCTACATCTTCACTGTGCCAATGAGGAAACCCCTGTTTATGAGGTTTTGAATATTTATCTGCAATATAAGTGACCAGCAGATGGATGCCACATCATCCATGGCATCCCCTCAGATTTTGACCCTTCACCTTGCTTTGAGTTACCTGCACAGCAGTGTCCTTATGCATTTTTACAGCTCCAATGAGGGCATAAATTGCAGCAAACATCAAGCTGCTGATACTTCCTTAAGTGTTTGCACACTGCTTGGTCACACCACTTGTGACAACACCAAGTGTTGTGATGATGACAAGGAACTCAAGCCCAGCAGGGAAGCAATGCTGCCCCATCCTAATTGATTAAATCCAGGGGCAGCAAGGCTCTCAGCAGCTGGAGGACACCATCACTCCAGCCTGATAGACAGCAGAGGCAAAGGGATATTGCTGGGCTGAGGTGCAGTTCTTTACGAGCAGAGCAAGCAGAAATGCAAGGAGCACTGCAGCTTGAAGCCGCAGGAGCAGAGCAGCAGCTGCACTGTTTGTTCTCTGTTTCTAAACAAGGAAATGGGAGACAGTAATTAAGATCTGATCTTTTGAGCTCAAACTTCATGCTGAGCAAACCACAAGTATCCAGAGTTGGACTTGAGGAGTTCTGGAATTTTAAAACTCAGGTGTATGGACACCAGTGACGCAAATCACCTGTGAATAGCTAGGGGTGAGTATACACTTGCTACCATCATTTCCCCACAGCTTAACACTTCCACTCCCTGAAGTTCAGTGAGGAATCAGAATTTATGCTCCAGTGTCATTCCCTGGAGACAATCAGTCCAAGTCCACACGTGCTGGGTTTGGCTGAGATGAAGTTCATTCTGTTCAGAGTAGGTATGGAGCTTTGAACTGGAGATGATGAACAAAATTGAGCCTATCCCAGCCCAAACCAGACCAGCACAGACTAAATGACAAATATAGGTGCAAGAATAATACCTACCTGTGACTGAGAGGAAGCACAATTGCTCAGACAGGGTATTCCAATCTTCGACTGTGGGAGAATACAAGTGATTATTTAATCAATGCAAGGCCACATTCCATCTGTGAAGCCTCCCTGTATCCTTGTGCCAGTGAAGTTTGCACAGCTGGCAAATTTAAAAAAAACCACATTACAAGAGGCATTTTGAAAGTTTGGGAAACTCAGAACAGTATTAAAGACTAAATATTAATTATAACAAGTATCATTCAAACAACTTATAGGACTCTGAGGTACTAATGAATTCTGTTAAGAGCAATAATCAGGTTATGAATTAAACTACTGGATTATACATTAGGCAAGCCTGAGTTTGTTGAAGCTTTCTGTGTAATGAGGTTATTTTTGCCTCTTGATACAATAAATCTAATTTTACATGTTTATTATGACGTCTTATTAAACTGCTTTGTAGAAAGAACATTAGAGACACTTTTAGGAACTCCTCAATGTCCAAGCTAATTTAAAAAAGATCACCAAGTTGTCCTTTATAACATCATTTTTCTCAAACCATTTGCTAGCAAAAAAAAAAAAGGAAAAAATTAAAAGGGGAAAAAAGAGAAGTGGTAGTTTATTCTTCCTCTACAGTAAATTTATGCATATTTATATTCATATTGGTATTCATGTTAAGCCTTAAAGCCTGAATTCTTTATTTTATATATATATATTCTAAAGTCCTTAAGTCTTCAATATTAGCAAGTCATAAAGTAGTCACAATCAGATTTTCCTGTTGCTTGTGTGTCTGGCAGTGCTACCCAGAGAGGCTGTTAAACTATTTTGGGACACTTTGATTCAAACTGAAATGAAAACTGTAAGTGAAAACAAGGACTGTGAACAGTGGGATCAGATGGTATAGAAGAAGGAAGGAGAAAGGAAAAGAAACTTTCTATGTAAATACCAGTTAGGGACAATCAACGTGCTGCTGAAGGCAGCACTAAACAAATGAAGGCTGAAAAGCATAAAAATGTAGAGTTTTAAGCCAGTAGTAAACACACAGAATGTGACATGTTAAACTTGCATTACTTGAAGTAAAAACAAAGCAAAAATGGGGAAAAAACAACAACCAACCAACAAAACCCCATCCCCAAAAAACCAAACCCAAACATTTCCCCTCCATCAAAACCCCAACACAAGTTCTATACTCCAATTAAAAAATGTAAAAACCTAATCTCAGTGTACAATCAACACAGAAATAATGTTCCATCCTTAACGTGGTTATCTCTATTTCCATTGATCAATTTAGTGTCCAGGTATCATACGAAATTTATCATTTCTCTTCTGACTCCAAGATAAAACAACTCTATTTGCCATATATCAAACAACTAACAGAAATTTTGCCCTCACTATCCAGTTATGGTTCTTCATGATTTGTGTCGCAGATGATACAAACCTCGATGTCTGCAAGGGTATAAAAAGTTCCTTACTAAGTAAACCCATGAAGTGGTCAATCTGTTTGACTAACTCAGAATAAGTGGTATGTTTTTGCATTGTAGGGATTGATTAGTCACTTGTAGTGTTTGGGGTTTTCTTAGTGTTCATCCTTTAGGGAAAAAAACCCCCTCCATTTGCAATTTTCCAATTTTCTGAAAAGAATCTTGCTGCTTGCATAAAGCAGTTTCCAGCAATTGTTATGTCTGGAGCAGCAACTTTCCATTTTTGCTTTTCATTAACTGAAGCTTAATGGAATGTAATGCACTTTTTTTTTTTTCAGTTTAAAATTTATAGATATGAAATATTTGGTTTACTGCTCAGAAAATGAACACATTAAAATACAGATAGTGGCATGTGCATAAAACCACATAACGCTGCACAAGCCCTGATTTTTTTTTTTTTGTCAAATGAGCTTCAGAACCTACCTAAAAGCAAAAAGACTAAATGAAATATGACAAAAAAGTTAAGTTGTGAAAAACTATGCATATTCTACTACAAATACAATTGTATATGCAACTTTATGTTATTTGAGCATCCAAACCAGAAAAAAACCCTGAATATATTTTCTAGTGGCAGAACACCTGTATTGACATGCAGAACTCAAGCCTTGGGCTGAGTTTCTTTGTTCCCACTGGCTGTAACAGCAGGCAAATTTTCTTGTATCCCTTCATAGAATGTGACCTCATATATAAAATCAAATTCTACTGAAAACAAAGTCTTCAGTGGTAAGACTTAATACTAAATCATTAATGATAATTGTAACCATGCAAATACCAAAGCAATGGGTGCAGTAATAAAAAATCCTCATTTTTCCATGTACCTATAAAATATATTCAAACAATTTAGGCTGTCTCAGAAAAATAGCCTGTGGATCAAAATGCTCCCCTGGCTGCTGCTGCTGCCAGTGACCTGTGGAGCAGCCAGGCACAGCAGCCCTGGCTGCCAGCAGGCTGCCAGCTCCCTTTCCCTGGAGGAGAGGCAGCTCAACGCTCAGAGGTGTGGGTAGCATGGCCAAACCTGCCATGTTCAGAGCTGGAATGCATCGAGATGTGCTTGGAGCTCATTCTTCCATAGCTCTGGGTCATTTCCTTCTCATTTCCATCCTACCCACCCCCTTAAAATGCAGTTGAGCAGCTCTGCTGCACACCATGACCATATGGAAGCATCATTCTACACCCCACATTTCCCAGCCTTTCGGATGGGATGAAGAAATTGCTTGACATTTGTATTTCAGCTCAGATTCTTTAAAACAGAGAGAGTGATTGTGGACAGCTGCTGGAAACAAAGGTTGATCCTTCCTCACTGACATTTGTTGTGGCAAACTCTCTGCACCAAAGATGAACCACAGACAAGCACCAGCCATCCGACCTGATCAATACACTTTAA
Source organism: Vireo altiloquus (assembly GCA_013396875.1). NCBI lineage: Eukaryota > Metazoa > Chordata > Aves > Passeriformes > Vireonidae > Vireo > Vireo altiloquus. The sequence continues at coordinate 45,322 of VZRF01006869.1, forward strand.
TTCCCCTCCCCCTTCCCAGGGAGGAGTCACCCAGCACTCACAAACTTCACAAGGTGGATTCTTTATCCTGAAAGTCTAGAATGAGCATCTTTTTTGGATTTATAAAGCATTTTGCAAGGCGCAAAACTATCATCTATAAACTAAATACCTCATAGAAGCCTCAGGAAAACCAACCTCCACAATTTCTCCAATATACCCCTCAAAATGAGCTTTGGGCACTTCCAAGCACCTCTTCTCAGAATCCCTAACCCACCCTGACAATACAATGGTGAGAGGACATTACCCTAAAATACTCTCAGAAAGAGCAGAAAAAAAAAAAGAGTTTCAAGTGACAATCAGTAGAGCTGCAGAGCTCCCTGTTGTTTGTCATTTCTACAGTCAAGTCCTTGAGGGTTTTTTTTTCCCTACAATTTGATTTATTCATTCTATTTCTGTGTGTCATGTTTCTACAAGCCTCATTACACGGCTATGGAGAAAATACTGCAGATGAATTTTTGTTATCTGAAAAATGAGAATGCTTCTCATGCTAAATGGTTCAAGGTTTGTTAGGTAGGGAAGTCATTATGTAAAAAGAACTCTCTTGCAAGAAACTCCAGCTTTTTGACACCAGGCTCTTGAACTTCTACAGCTAATGAAGGATTCTACATAATGATATCAAGTCTGCACATTCTTTTGGTAAAATATAAGTAAGCAAGAAAAGGACATGTAAGGAAATTCTCCTTGAAATAGAAATGCATAAAAGTAATTGAATTATTTGACCTTTGAGTTTCTTGTATTTTTTCCTTCCTCAAATGATTGCCTTAAAATTAAATCTTTAATGTTGACTGAAGTAAGGATGATTACAGTTTTATAATCCAGAGTGTTCTTGTGTATCTGGTTTTGAAGTGCTTCTGAAGCCCACACCCAAGCTGAAGTTTATGCTACAGGACTTAAATGTCCGCATGTTACTTCATAGGTGCATTCTCAGATTCTTGCAGCCAGTCTTTGTGTCTGAGGAAATGAATAAAATTAACTTCTACTTTTGACTAGTCTGAACTGCAAGATGAGCATACAGAGTATCACAGAAATCTATTTGCAGTCACACAGGCACAGAGATCTTCTTCTATCCCTGCTATGCCAGTGCAAATGCACACACACATAAATAACTGCCTTAACTCATGGATAAGTCAAGCCTATTGGCCATTTAAAGACAATTCCTACTTTGGCTATACATGTAACCTAAACAGATTAAAATTTTCTTTCGAGGAGCAAAACTAGAAAAACCTCTCAAAATTACAAATGTGCTTCACTGCTGACCCTTGAGCCTGAGTCATCAGTACTGAGGGAGAAGGAGGACTCAGTCCTGCTTTTACTTTTTCTTCCATGTTATACTTGCTGGTTATTTGGAGAAAAATCATGGATATTTTGTGGTCTACTTAGGTTTATTGTATCCCTTCCTGTATTTACAGAGACAGGTGTTTTATAATAACAAATAAATGTGCATATGGAAGGAGTTTATCTGAGCAGTCCGTATATTATTCTGTTACATATGTACATACCAGTTTCATTAGAACTTACATTCATAATGCAACAAGCTATTGCTGGTTTTATTCTACCTTTGCTTAGTGAGTATTTTTTTGTCACATTGAACACAACCTTGGTTGTGTTCAATAACTGAGTTCTTGCAGGTTAAGAAAAGCCTTTCATTTCAAAACACCATGTGAAATCTCCTTACCTACAAGGAGAAAATGTTCTATATTCCTGTATGATAAAAATAACTCCACATCTGTGCTCTGTGAAGCATTAGCAGAGCTCAAGTTAGTCAAAATCATGTATTCAATGCTCCCCTCAACCTTTCTGAATCAGAGAGAATGAAAGAGATACCCTGAAAGGCAAACCAGTACATCAGAAATCTGTGCTAGAAATCTGTCACCAGGACTGCAGGCTTTGCTACAAACAGCACAGCAGTCAGCAGTGTGGCCAGCCAAAAGAGCAAACAAGGTCACTCAAGAAGCTGCCACCACAGATCTAAAAGCTGCTAGAAAAAGACAGGAATTTTAGAAAGCACATTTGAATAACACAGAGGTCACGGCGTACACCAGGAACGTCACTCCATCAGGGCTTAGTTTAGTCACTACCCAAGGAGGTCAAGAGATTGATGCATTTACTTTGCAGATGGAACAGAAGCTGCTCTTTCACCTGAATGTTAAAAGCTTGAGTTTCATTTTACATCGCTACACGTGGCCCACAGGCCATGAGCTTGGCCACCACAGTAAAAAACCACACTAGTTATCTCTGATGTCATCTTTATCTTGTTCATAAAAGCTGTGCCTCCTTTGAGAGTGACTTGTATTTAGACTTGGGAGAAAATGAACAAATGGATCCCCCAGAAAGAAGCAGCAAAACGTGAGACATGGTGACAAAGTTCTTTGTTTTCAGTTCTGTTCATATTCTGCAGACAAGAGTACAGGCCATGTGTATGAGATGCTTTCCTTCCACGGAACAAATCCAGCAGAACCAAGAGAACTGGGAACTCTCCCAGTCACAAGAGATGAATGCAAGCAATTCAATAGATGTGCTTCCTGAAGAACTGTGTATTTCCCTGATTTGCTTAGAGAATTTGATCTTAAAAATCACATAGAACTCCATCAGCAAAGACATCCTGCTGCTTATTGATGTCGTACAGAGAATATCAGTTCATCAGTGGCTTATCCATCTCAGATGCCTTATTACATGTTTGAGACTGGAGCTGTAATTAACTTGTTAAAAATTTGGGTTTATTGGATAAAAGAGCTGATTTGAAAGCTCCGTATGATTGATTCTACTGAGGCAGTAATTGTGTTCATTACCCCCTTTTCATGTAGAATCTTAAGTTCTCTTCCTTACTTGGAAATTACTTTTCCTGGAATTCATTCAGATACCAGGTCCTTACCTACCTATGAGGACAGAGTAACTGAACAGAGCAGCGGCCATGAGACCACACTAACTAAAGAAGAAGATACTTCTAAGCTCTAAGTTGGCAAATAAGAGCTGTCTGATATGAGATAAACACTTTTTTTTTCCTGAACAGATGATAATGATAGAAATCTTTATAATTTTTTTTTTCCTTTAATGTTCAAATAACTCTGGAGTCATCATTGGAGAGAGAAGATCAGAAAAATGGACAAAAACTGCAACAAAACCTCATTTTAATACTGAGGCTCATGACCATCACATTTTCAATCAGTCTTTACATGACCATTAATAATCAAGTACTAATTGTCTAGATTTCTTGTTAATGAAACAGGTATGCAATGGTTTAGTCAGATATTACCTGAAACATTTGCTTGCTTTTCTTTCTCAATCATTGACAGAGACACTGAGCTGACAGCTGCTGATGAACCAGTTTCTGTCTATTTGAATTAATAAAATTTTCACACAGATAACTGAAGGCTTCCATACCAAAAGGCTGATCAAAAGACGAATTTCCAGAACAGAAAACTAGATTATTTTAATGTCTATAATTCCACTAATTGCAATCATGCAGCTTTTGTTTTATTTTGATATTGTATTCTGATAATAATGTTTTATTTTCTCTATTTACCAAGCATGCATATTTCCTTCAATTAGTATATCCAGCTTAATATACTGATATTATATAACTTTTCTATACTTCAATTAATTTACACAGTTTTATTTTGCTGTTACTGACATTAATTCAGTGTAAGAGGTGCGTTTCAGAAAGACTTGGTTAAAAATGTAACATCATGATTTTAGTGTAGAGATACCAAAAAAAAAAAGAGCCAGGAAGAAACTGATCTTTTTTACATTTTTATGCATTTTTCCCCTAAACTCAGAACCTGAAAAAAAAATTAAAATACCTTTCATTCATAGTATAAAAAAAATTTCTTATATTTCTTACGTCACCCTTTAGAGAGAATTTTTGCTTTGCACTTTGTATCTACTTCGAAGTGCTTTCTGTCTGACAAGTATTTCAGACAAGTTTAGCTTCTGATTTCTGATCTTGCAATTTGAAATACTTAATGCAAACACCCACAAAGCTCTGTCTGCAAAGAAGAAAGAATCACTGGAACTACAAAACCAGAGATTAAAATTTTATAGAGTTTAGATACATTTTCAGATACTGGCCTACCAAGTGGTATTGGCATAACAAATGGTTTAGCAGTTCTGAGATGCAATTTCTTTGCAGCAGACCTAGAAGGTGAAGCTATTTTCATAAGATGTAGCAGTTGAGCTGATATGGGGGATATCTTCTTGAGTGGCACTATCAAATCAGGAGACAACTGGAAGACTACTGTACCTTATTTTTTATCTCAAAATATCTCACTGTATAGCTCACTACTTGAAAACTAGCTTGGAAACTTTTTTCTGCCTCTTAAAAAGTGATCTCCCTTACTACATCCACACACTTCCCATTCCTTTAAGCTAATGACTGAAAAGCCAAATAATCTACTAAAGACAAGTAAATTGGGCCTTTAGCATTTAGTGCTATTATTTTTTTCTGGAGATGCATTATAAAATCCTACAAGAGATTTTATTGTACCTATTCCATTACATCCCGGATGAATTTTGAAGCCTGATTTTGACACTAAACCAGAATAGAATGTATGCCAACTGGCAGAAATAACACATTAGTTTCATGTAACAGCTTTGTTCAGCTGTTACTTTTCTGTACGAGTAGATGTGTTCACTGGTATGATCTAGAAGATGCTAGCATGGTCATATATTTCATTGCTTACTAGAAGGATGATTAAGCCTAATAAGAAAGTTACAATGGGATATTGTGCATGATGCCCATCTAGGGCTCCTGGAAATTTTCCCCAGTGACAAAGACAGCCATGGTCTCACCTGATGGTGAGTGACAGGTAGGACAGTGCCAACAGGATGGTGGGTGATGGGCAGCAGGGACTCACCTACCAACCCCAATGGTTGTACAGCTACACAAAATCTGAATCTGCTGCTTCAGTGAGCCCAAAAATATAACCCGAAAGAGATACCAACACAAGTGTTCTGTAAAATCATCTTAAAGTTTTGTCATTCATTCGGTGTGCAGAAAGTATCAAATGCCCATTTAAGGTTGATTGTCATCACCTGTCTTTATACGTTAATTTTTAAATAATGATTTGAGCACACTGAGTGTTGCCTTCAGGAGGTAGGAGGCTCAGGAACACAGGAGAGTCAAGGCCAATGATAAAAAATTATGGGGTGCTATGACAAGGCGGTCAGTCTCTGCTTGGTCTCAGAAGAAAGTGATGCTACTCCAGAATGTGTCAGAAAATGAGCAAAGAATATAAAACCAACATTATGGTGTTAACTGATGTTAAATCCAGGGAAACTCATGGTGGAGAGCTGAGCTCTTCTCTTGACAAAAGCTCTTGTACAGGTTTTTCTCCATACTATAAGAAAGGGCAAAGATACTGGTAATTTCCTTGATTCAGCACAATAACTTTCCCATTTCCTCATTTCATCTTAGTAACAGATTCTCTTCTTTCCCTCCAGAGCCATCATCTCCCTTCAGCAGTGATAAAAACATATAGCAAGAGAGTGTATACAAAGTGGCAGTACACTAGTCAGGGTCTGAAGTGGAACAAATAAAAAAGATGCTTTCAGAACTTAGCTGATTTAAGAGACACACAGTATGAAGGAACAGGCTTCAAAAGATAGGGGTTTGCTTTTGAAAAACATCTCACATTTCTGTATTATAGAACCAGGTCTGGTGAATTTCAATCTCTTAAAGATCCAAATACCATAATTTATCACAAGAAAGTTGGGGTGTTTTTTCCTTCTTAACGCAGCATCAATCATAATTCAAATGGAACTATTCAATTTTTTTCCATTGTCAGCTTGCCAGGTTGGCTTAGAGATTTAGCTTAGTTTTCAAATTAACTATTTATGTAGCAGAGGTGAATGAAGGAAATAAATGTTTATGTGGCTTATCATTTGAACAAAAATTGATAGCTTAGCTTTTGCCATTTTAATTTTTATATCTGTAGCTATATCTGGGATAAGAAACAGTGAGGAGATGCTAAACTATCACAAAAATTCTTAGCTCAAACAGTTAGAAATCTCATTCCATAATTTTTCTTGTTAATTTGTGCATATTTCACAGAATGATTTTATAGGAATAAAGCTTAGGTAATAACTAAACTTTGGATGTTCACCTGAAAGGCACCAGTTAACCTTCTGTAAAGTAGCACACTGATGTCCTGATCCAAGAGACCACTAATCGGGAAAGCATTTTGGGTACCATATTTTTCCATACATAACTTGCACAGTACTTGTTCAAAACCTGTGATTCAGCAGCAAGAAATTGTACAGAGAAGCAATAGGAAAAAGAATCTCACCTGAGCTGTCTCTCTCTCCCAGGAACAGCCAAATCTCTCCCCTGAAAAATTCTCACAGCTCAGACTCTCGGCTCTGCCAGCACAGATTTTAAGCAAGAACATGAGGTTAAGGGTTATCTGGACAGGTAGTTTCAAATTTCAGGAGTGAAAGATTCAAGTTGTTTACAAGACATTGCTGCAAATAAATGAATTCTGCACATACCTTAGAGGCATTATTTTCTCTTAATTTTTTAAAATGTCCTGTTTCAGACAAGGCCACCCCCAGATGTAAATGAGCTCATACAATATTTCTTTATACTCTCTTACCTGACCTGCATAAATTGAATAAACCAAATTTCTGTTCCACATTCAGTAAAACTACAATTATCATATAAGCAAAACTACCACATGAATGTTTTTGAGCCTATGCATGCTGTTAATCTTGAATCGAACTAGCAGGTTGTCGGACTACTTCATTCTGTATTTTATTCCTTCTAGGTAATGTTCAGAAACAAGAACTGTCTTTCAAACAAATGGCAGAAGCTGTACTGTGCATAGATAAGATGATCTGGGGACCTGTATCTGTGAACATTTTTCAATATTTTGAAGTTAGAAATGTGCTTTAACTATTACATATTTTCTTTTCAGGCTGTGCATGTTTCAAAAGTTCTGTAAAAGAAGATAACACAAAATGAAAAGAACTTTACAGAAGAAGTCAACATTAAACTGTCCTCAGATTTTTTTAAAAATGAGATTTTAACCATCTTCAGTAAAACAAATCATAAATAACCCAATAACATAAATTAGCCACGTAAGTCACGTGATTTAGCCCCTAGGGCTCAGTTCCATTCTTGCAACTTTAGAGAGCTGAACAACAAAGACACTAATGCCAAAATGAAACACAGTAATGAAGCATAACATGTATGAACAAAAAATAGTTGTTTCAAAACTCATTTTAGCAGTTGAAGGGAAAACAAGTCACAGATTTCTGCATGCCTTTGGCACTTCTGACAACACTAGATTTCTTTTCAGCCATTTCTGGAGTATTATCAAGAACATCTGTGACAAATAAAGGCTACTCCACATGCTTACATCCAGCTGAAATGGCAGCATAACTGCAGGCAGATGCAGAAACCAAACTCTGTCCCTGGATTTTAAGACAAGATCGGTGTGTAATTTTTATTGTATCAACACTTTACCCATTCTGTATGGAAAATATATAAAACTGGGCCCTGAGGGGTCAAAAAGTTTAGCCCCAGTTCTCAAAGGAATCTGAATATGTGAATTACTTCCTCAGGGTTTTGTGTTTGCCTTTAGAGGATGCTTCCACACACACATGTGTTTATAGTTCCCTAGTTTTACAAACTTGCTTATTCTAGTGGAACATCAGGGAAAACAGCAGTTTAATTTAACATCTCTGTTTATCACAGACTTAGCTGTGTTACAAGACCTTTCCAATTTCAAACTGAGTGAAACAAATAAAACATAGGTGCCAGGTTCATTAGCATTTAATGAATAATAAATTAACTTGCCTCTGCTAGTAATCTGAACTTGTCTTACTCCTGAGTTTTTCAATTATGTTATCTTCTTTCATGCAAATTAAAGGACTACACAAGCACAATTAGATGTGGCAGCTACAAACAACTGGAAAAGAGCTCAACAAAATAAATTACAAAACTCTTCTTTATTCCAGCCGAGCATGTATCAATTCAGATAACTGGCAGCTCTCCTCAGCTTTTATCTATTGCAACCCAGACAGGAAATAGGCATTAAGTTTGTGTTTCTGTGTGAAAATAAGCTAGGACTCGTTCCTCCCCTCTTGCATTCCCTCTCCTTTCCCACTGCTTATTAATTCAGTTTCTTACTATTAAACTGATGCATAGCCTAGTTCCTCTGTTTGACCCAGATCTGCTCACTAGCATCCATAAATATACATCCCTTTGCTGATCTTAATGAATTCTCTTTTTATGACATTATTTGTCTAAAGATATTCAACGTTTTTCTGGAACTTCAGTTATGTTTGCCTTTGGCATCTCAAGCTCCTGCTCTTTTCCCTCAGCAGCCAGCTACAGGGGAGCAGAAAGCTACACCATAGGGAAGCTTTAAACTTGGATTCTTTTCCATCACAAAAATAATTTAATTGCATTTTTTCTCTAAAACCTTGTCCTATCTGTTCAGAGGCGTACTGTTGCTTAATTTTGGCTGTCATTTTTGAATGATGTTTTAATTATAAATGTCATGTTCCAAAATGTTTCCTTGTCTTAAGAAGCCAGTGAGTATTCTTTACATTTAACTCCCTCTAATATAAGAAAAAAAAAATATGTCTTGAATTAACAATAAGCATTGCTTCAAACTGACAGTTTTTAAACATTTTAACAATAAAATGCTCTTTTAAATTTAATAGCAAACTTTTGCAAAAAAATTAAAGTAATTTAGTCAAAATTCACTGCTTTCCCAGGGGAGGTAAAGCATTTGAGTCTCCTTTGTTGGATCATGCTGCTCAGAGATGGTGTTGTTTGGCACCTCTGAAAAGAAGAGTATCCAATAGCCTGAACCATTAAACATAGTATGGAGCCATGTATTGAACTGATGCTTCTTTTGTCTTTGTACTCCTTTCACAGACAATTCTACCTACAGAGCTCATTAAAATTTTGTGGGGCAAGGTAAATATTACCTGACAATATTTAGCAGCTGGCGCCTACAGAGACAAAGTTTATATACAGACAGAGGAGAGCAGTCCAAAGTGGAAGCTCTGAAAAACACACCATGGACCTGCTCCCCAGCCACAGTTTTACTCCACAAAGCTCAGCTGCTGCACCCCATGACTAATGAAGGCACAGCTGATAAAACACTCCACCTGAGCAGAAAATGGGAGATCTTAAAATATGTTAGTAAGGACAAGGTAGAATAATTCACAGACTACCGTGTGGTTGACACAATTAGAAAAAAAAACAAGGGCCGTGACATTTCTGACATACAACAGGATCAAAAAGTTGTTCTTTGGCAGCTCCATGTTGTGGTAACACAGTATACCTCTACTTTGAGGTTAAAAATTAGAATAATCTATCCAAGAAGAGCAGACCCAAGAAACTACCCTCCATGTGCCACCTATTTCAGTCTAGTAAACTTTATCTAAAAAAGGTTGCAAAAATACTTTTGACAGTGCAAAAATTATGCCCAGATACCTTAAAAATCAGTTGGGTTCTTACTGCATTCTCTCAAGGAGACTGGTGATTATTTATGCTCTTCTGCTAGTGAGCTCTGCAAAGAAGCTGACCATACGTCCAGCAGATCTTTGTTATTTTAAGGGATTAATTAGACTTCCACAGCCAAGTAACTTTAGAAGAAAAAGTCAAGATATTTGATATCTGGAGTTTAACTGTTTAACATCAAGGCAGTGCTGACCCTCTCCTGAGGCCTTAATATAGGCCACAGATGAAATTAATGTCTCAGAGAACACAACTGGTCCATTCCTGCAGCCTAGAAATCAAGAAAAATTAATAAATTTCTTTTATAAGTGCCTGGAGTATGTTCTAGGTAGGTCAATGACAGACACTGACAGAGCAAGGAAAGCAGGTTGATTCAAAGTGGAATTAATCTTTAAAAGAAGAGGATATGGAATCCTTTTCCTTTCCAGGCACCACTTGTCAGCAGCAGTCATTGGTATAAGCAGGGGTAACCAGGCCATAAAGAAGCTGTGACTTCTTTGGGGAAGCATTTTTTCAGACAATCTACTCAGCAGTTTTTGTCTGCCTTGTACTTAAATACACATTTTGGGCAGTGCTACATCCGTTATAATTTCTAAGCCAGTATGGAAAGTGATTTCACAGCGGAGAGAAAACTGTAGAATCTGCAATCCAGTGCAGCAGCACATTGAGCTGCTGGTTTGTTTTTCAGGTTTTTTTTTCCCCTGTAATATCTCATTTCCTTTCATGCTCTAAGGTTCAACAAGAACAGATGTGAGATGTTGTGATCACTGCTTTTTCTGCAAGGAGAATAGTTTAATGGTTCTGTATCGCAGGCAACAGCTTCCCACGCTTATTTCTCTGATCTTATCAAGGTTGCAAACTATCTAAGCAAAAAAAAAAAAAGCATTTTGATGTTTACAGCCTTCTTCACAGTTTTCTTTTTTTTTTTTTTTAATACTGATTAGCAAAAGGAGGAGGTTTTTATTTTAATTTTTAAGTGTAAATTGGAGCATTGGTAGCATAGGAAACCATGGGCAGAAGCTTTGGGACTTTTTAATATTAATAAAGAAGCCTGCAAAAATTTGGAGACACACAGGATGTAAAAGATTGAAAGTACATTTCGTATGAGGACAGTAACAAAACCCCTCCAAAACTAAGAGAATAAATTAAAGCATGGAGTGTATGTATGTGTGGGTGTGGGTGTGGGAGGGTGTGAGGTCTCTTTTAACCTGAGACTGTAAGGAATCTCTGAAAAGGGAACACAGAGGCATGAAACAGAACTAATCAGCACTTTCCTGGCATTATTCACATCATTATTGTGTTGCTTACTGTAGAAGGACGATGTTGTTGTTGGCCCTAGCTAGGGCCTGGTCCTTCCACAAAAGACTCAGAGTTCATGGATTGATCAGAAGGCTTTATTTATAGATAGATAGATAGATAGATAGATAGATAGATAGATAGATAGATAGATATTATTAAAAAGATGATAGAGAGAGAGAGATCAAGCAGCTTCCTCCAGCAGGTTCAGGAGCTGCAATCACCTCTGTGTCTCTGTGTGTCTGTCTGTGTGTCTGTCTGTGTCCAGCACGAGAATGGAATGCACAACAAGAACAGTGAGGAGACCTTCCATTGGTCAGGCAAACACCTTACTATAAACATTTCTCATATTTACATTCTTTTCTCCTGGGAACTACAGAGAGGTCCCTTTAGAAATGGAGTTAACTATTACAATTGAAGACAGGTTAAAAAGGAAATTGCTTTCTTCAGCTTTTCTCGGAAATTTCTCAAAATCCCACTGCCAAGTCGAGGCCACAGCTTACTGGCTTTCAGAGAGTGAAAACCAGTTGTAAAGACATTCACCCATGTGTTTGTTAGGAGTTACACATGTCCTAGCCCACCTTCAGAGACTGAATGAGACTTATGGTTAAGTGTATTAACGTCTCTGGCCTTGCCAACTTCTATAGGCAGTACCCACCACTCTAAAAATGTGCTCCAAACAGTATTAGCTTGCATGTGGAGCCCTTGCATTGTGTCTCATTTTATCTGGAAAAGCACAAAATCTCAAATCTAGACTTGCATGTTGCATGCCAACTTAGAAATTTGTTTAATTGAACTTCAGATATATGGATGCAAACAGGAGCTGTGCACTCACTGAGAGCCCAAATGCTGGTAAATTTTGGTGTCCACTGAGGCCAGAAACAAAGATTTCATTGATGGTAACTCTTTGCAGAAAACATCAAATTGGGAATGCAAGGTTACTCCTCAGTGACTCATTTCAGAGCTAAATTGGGTCAAAGACAGTCAGTCAAATACAAACTACAAGAGCAGAATACCCTTGGATTTTTTGCCCTCTTCCTACTGATGGCTCATGTCACATGTACCTGATAATGGCTCTGCTCCTTCTGAAGCTGTTATGCTGTTATCTGCATAAAGGAATCACATCTACGTGACTGTCTGCTTGATTTTTAAATGTATTTGTCATTCTCAATAATCAGAACAAAATTATGAATTATGAAATGTTTCTAACAGCATATTTCAGTTTCAATTTAGTTGATCAGGTTGATTTAGTTTTAATTCAGTGCAGTTGAAGTTACATTTCAGATTTCCTCTCAGTGACTGAAGTCACAGTGTTTCTGCTCTGATTGCCCATCCCTATTCTCAACCATGGCTCTATGCTTTTTGTACATTCTTTTTCTTGTGTCACATTGATTTACAGCTTACTTTGGGAAATGCTCACACTTCAACATTTTGATTAAATTATGGGGTTGATTCAGATATATTCCTCACCTAGAAATTCTCTTGGCTTCAGTAGGAATTTGCATGTGCAAGGAATGCAAAAGTACACCATGTTCATAACCAACACAAAGAAAAATATCACAGGTCTTTTACTGGGTACTTCCCTGATTTTCATCCCATTCCAATAGAATAAATTGATGGAAATTATTATTTTTAACCAGTTCACTTAAATTCTATTAAGTACAATCTTGCATACTTGAATAGTTTCATTAAGTATTTTGGGAAATATCATCATCAATTCAAACAAATATATTTGTTTCTTGGGAAGTGTAATCTTTGGGTTATCTTTCCTGTTTTACTGTTTTGTACAACTGTTCAGAATTGTGATACATTTCATTTTACTTTTCAATTCATGTAATCTCCTGGTTCTTTCTGTGCTCTTTTGAGAAGTATTTTTTCACTTCTATACTTTTGACTTTTGTATACATCAAAATAGGTTTGTAGGTACATTCCTGGTGGACCTTTGGCCTCCATCACTTAGCCTTGATTTTGATGGAGCTTAGTTTTCCTTGAAGACAGATAATACTCAGTCATTCAGCCAAAAATCAGTAACAGAATTGCAGGCAAGGATAACTAAAAACTTGTATGAAAATAAATGGAAAATTGACCTCTCATAGGTAAACTTCAGTTTCGTTTTCCCTGACATTTTTCTGGTTAGAAATATCTCCTTGTCACCTGCACTCTCTAGAGATTTTACAGTTGTGTGAGCAGATATGGATATTTGTGCATGCAGGGGGGAAAGTGGGAATATAGTGGTCCCTGCATCAGTATTATCCAGCCAGCAGGGCCAACAGCTACAGTACAACATTTCACAGAGGTTTTGGCTGTTACTATGAAGTTTATGTGTAAATGGGAACAGAGAGGGAATGGTGAGGGCTTCAAAAAATTCTTCTCAAATACAACTCAATTTCCTTCAATGATGTAAATTCCTCTGGAAGGGCAAGCTTACCAAATAAATTCAAAAAAAGCTTCAAAAATTTCTTCTTAAATACAACTCAACTTCCTCCAATGATGTAAATTCCTCTGGAAGGGCAAGCTTACCAAATAATTTTCTCCACCAAGGGATTACATCACTTTGGGGGATAACAGCACATAGAGAACTCTTCTATTTATTCTTCTAAAGGTAGTTGTACAGGAAAGGACTTAAAAGAGATTGGCTTAAGAACTCATTTTAAAAAATAATTTTAAAACAATATTAACTATCAAATATAGATAAAGTACTACTCTTAAAGTCCTGTGTTTTCCATATTTCTGCATACCAAAAGCATTTTTGTGCATACTGAAAGCACTGTATTCAAAGAGACACTGGCAGTTTGTGTCTATTCCTCATACTAAGAAAGATTTAAAAATTCAGTTGACTATGAGCACCATCATTCTGACAAGCAGAATTCAGCTTAGAGGTAGAAATTCCACAAATATTTATGCAATTTATCTGTTTTCTTCTTTTATTTTATCTTTCTATAAAGAATTTCATTTTATTTTTCTACTCAATTCTATTGAAAATACTCTGTAATATATCAGCAAAAGTCTTAGAAACACACACAGAGATTTTAATCACAAAGCCTTAAGAATTATTCCTAAAAAATAAATTTCAAAAAAGAGTGTTATTTTTTTCTTTTAAAAAACCCCAACAAAACAGTAAAGCCTACTACATTCATCTCTTTCATCCACTGTACTAGCTGGAGTAATTCTCTCAGGGAATTAAGAAAGTGTAGAGTTCAGATGGGAAAAGACCAGACTCAGATTCTTAGTATGACTTAGAAGTTTATGGTTTGGACAAAGTAGCACCATATACCACAGTCCAACCCTCCAAGTTGCTCAGTGTTCATTTTGAAGAGGTTTGTTCTTTTCCTCCAATTATTTCAAAATTTATTTCCTTATTCATTCCATGCTGATGAAAGGCTCTGCAAAGAAACAGCACTAAAATGCTTCTAAAACACTCACAGGGTTTTATATATAAACAGCTGGAAAATGAGTTAAATGGAGAATTGCATATGCACTCTGCAGAGACTGAAATTTTAAAGTGACAACTGATGCAGTTGAGGGAAAACAGGAAAGCAGCCATGAATAATGGAATTAGATGAGATACAGTCAAACCTCTCATTCAATTTCTATCTTTAAATCACTAAAATTATTTCTAGCAGTAATAGTTTAGGAAGTCATGCTGTTTCAGCAATCTGCTCATATTTAATTAAACTTATAAAGTATAAGTCCCAAGTTATCATTTTTGCCTTTTTGATTCATGCTATGGTTCATTTATTTTAATGCCTTTGGGATTTTTGCCAGTTAATAATGGAAGAGGTCATTTTGATATGGATTGCTTCTTGCTTTTCCATCCTATGTATGTATTTATTTAGTTCACAGTGAAGGAAATTTTCAAATTTCAGAAGGGCTACCAGTAGGCAAAGCCCCTGCCAGCTCTGGGTAGTAGCAGACAGTGAGGCTCAGAATTCATCCCTTCAAATACAGGGAGACAGTTTTCAGATCGGTGGATTTGGGTGTCTGTGTGCTGATCTTTGATTTGTTTGCTAAAATGTGCTCCTGCAGCTGATGTGCCACAACCTATCAACATCTGCAGGGAAGTTCTCGCTGGCAAGGCACCATCCCTGTAGGATCTGCAGTCAGCAAGTGAAGCTCACTCATGCTCTCTGCTCATAAAACATATTTTTTCCCCACTGGGGGTTTCTAAAACAATGCATTTCTAAACCAATACCCTTAATAGAAAGATGCAGCAAAAGTAATGTTTTCCTTGGTTTTATTGCCAGACAAACTAAATCAATGTTCATTAGAACAAATACTGTGCTACCATAAAAACCCCTCACGGACAATTTTTCAAGGACAGGACAGGGGAGGGAGAGGAGGAAACAAACAGCCACTATTTTAGTTGACTACATAATGCCTTCTGATAGGAGAAGATATGTTGGGAGAAATCCTATAAATACATTCAACACCTAGAAGATAATATGGGCCACCTGGTTTCCCACATATAAGAAAGAGGGCCCACACCAATAACTTTAGCAGCCAAATCAGAACTTCCTGCTGTGCTTCCTGTTACCATAAAATAGGATTTATATGGCCAAATAATGTGTCTAGTAGATACATTTCCTCAGCAATATCGATAAAACCTCAGCTTTAGCTGCATTCCAGAGAGGCCTCTCATTGTGCTTAGTGGCCATTTCTCATTTCCAGCTTTGGACATCCATGCTTCAACATCTGATTGTAACACACCAGTAAAGAACATTGAAAAATCGTAGCACTTCTCACTTGGCAATAAATGTGAATAAACTGATACAATGTAGAAATCCTTATATTCGGAACACCTGAGGATAAACTGTCTTTCCCTGGATTCTTCTCTGTGTTATTCAGGAGTTCTGATACTTGATGATTTTTTCCTAAGGCTTTCAGTTAAAACTGATATTCTGCCTTATTGGCATTTAAACAATAAAAAAAAATTGTTTAGATACATCAAGCCTATGTTTTCCTTTCACCAAAACATTCAGAAACACTAAATATTAGAAAATAATCCAGCAGCAAAGTACACATATGGAATGATCACTGGTGCCTACTCATGCTTCACTTTTCCTTTAATGACATATCTATAAAACTATTCATCACAATTTTTTTATTTTCCTACTTTCTATCAAGCACAATGGCTTTTGAACGGTTTTCCATCTCCAACAGACACACTGGGATCTCCCAAACCTGAACCTTTGATTTGGACAAAACATTTATACCTCTGCCAGTGGCATTTGAACCACAGCCACCATCATTCGCATTCTATGGTACTAACAGGAGGAACAGCAAAAGGCTTGGGGAAGCTGACAAGAGAGTATTGCTGCAGAAGATAATTATACAGACTGCTGTATAGGGATTTTTTAGAGGAAGAGATCAGATATTCTCCATATTCTGTGGTGGGCTTACACACAATTACCTGGATATCCACTGGCACACGTTGTGGAGCCTGGAATAATAATGACACCACAAGAGAGCTCTGATGGCTGAGGAGATCCAGGAGATCCTAATGCTTTGTGTTTGCAAACAAACAACATGTGCAGCCAATGCAAAGACTTGAAGAACATTTAAATCCCTTTAAGATGCCAGGCTCCTGTCTTTTTGCAATCACAGCATCCATGCAAATGCCTTGTGCACAATTCAGGGGCACACACAAACACCAACAGAGCAGTGCCAACCCCCAACACAGCTTTGAGTGTTACAGACCAATTCAAAGGCAGTTCTCAATCCAGCTTTGCAACTCATGGCCTTTGACTCCTTTTAGAGGGAAACTTTGGGATTTATCTAACATACTGTTGAAACAGCCACAGACAATCTAACTTTCTTGGAATATAATAGTCTACGCTGCTGCTATAAAGGCTCCAAATTAAATTCCCCACAGGGATTTTTAACTGCCATACTAAAATGTACAAGGGATTTTTTTTTTCCTAGCAACAGTGACTACAATAATGACTGTTGAATTTGGTTTTGATAATGACAGATGTTACAAAGACAAAATAGGAATGCTTAATGAGATTTTGTGTGCCATATCCCAATTTCATACACTTAACGTATTTTGAAATTTGTTAGCAATAAAACTATTGCCTGCAACATAAAACACAAATTTTCTTATTATACAAAATAAATTTTCTGTGTGGCATCAGATTCTGTCTATAAGTTGCTCAAATTCAGAGTCTTTTACTTGAAGCATTGCAAAAAAATCTGTAACATCTTTTGGTGATAAATAATCCTAATACATAGAGAAGCAGATGAATATAAGATCAGAAGAAGGGAATTTATACAAATCCCTGGCTAGGTACAATTTGTTCTCTCTCTGTTGCTATTTTATGTGTGGTTATAGAAATGTGGTTGAATAAAATGACAAAGCATTCTATTTTGATACAATGAATGCCTGGATAAAAACCCTTTTTTTTTTTTTTTTTTTTTACTTAAAAGTGCAATTTCCTTTTTCAAAAAAGTGCAACACCTACATGGTGTAGGAAGAGAGATTACAAAGTTACAAAAATAAGAATACTGAACAGACTGAATAAAATAATCAAATAAATAATTAAGTAATTTTGGATTCTGATTATATTTAGAAAGATAACAATAGAGATATGGGTACCAAGGCTATTTTTTTTTTAATAGTTGAATTCCTTTAAAAATCTGTTCCTTACCTTCTACCTCTCCTTGCCCATTTCCGTCTCTTTTACTAGAATTAAAATACTCCCATTTTCAAGGATTTTAAGAAACTTTGTCAATGTAACAGATTTTAGAAGTTACTGAAATAAGCAGCATGTCTGAATGCTCCCAAAAGTATTCACTAATTTGTAAAGCAAATGCTGAAGATTCCATGTGGGTTTTAATTACAATATATTATAGGATTTCTACGGAATTTAATTTTCCATATCCCACCCAAATTGTGTCATCTATATCTTCAGAACACAGCCCACTTCTAACTCTTGTCTGCCAAGGTCCGAGTCACCTCAGGGACGCAGGTGTCACCCCTCAAATGTACTGAGTTGCACTCAGAAATAGAAGGGGGAGTGCTTACACTCACACGCACAAAGCTGATACACAGGAATGAGAAGTTAGCAACTCTTAAGACCTGAATGTTTCTTTTGAACACTGAATTCACTCTTTTTGAATCTGTAAGTTTCTAGCTGATGCAAGCTATCTGTTGAGTTCCTCTCCTCAAGTGCCAGCAGCGAAATATTTTTTAAAAGAGTATTTTTGAAAACAATTGCAGCATTCTATCCATGGCCTCATGTGATATTTTCACTACACAGCAGCTACAGAATACAACACAGAGAGCAGGATGAGATGGCAAACTAATGGCAGCCATTTGAGTATCCTCTGAATTATTAATAAATTAGATCTATGGAAACCATTTAGAATGTCTCATTAAGCCGATTAACTCCCTATTTCATGATCAAACACTGGGTGTTCTAACAGAATGGGAGGTAGGAACTAGTAGATAAATAACCATTATTAGAAGAGCTGAGATTTTTTTTGGCACAATTGCCAAGCTAGAGAGAAAATGTTACTTGAAAATCTCAGGGAGGACTTTCAAAAATTGGTGTGACAAAATTAGCATGAACTATTACAACCCCCCCCCAATAATCTGATTACATAAAAAGTGTTTGTGACAATGGAGCTAATAAAGAACGTTATCTAATTTGTACAGGCCATAAAATACAGCATCTATAAATTAAAGCTACAGGTATATCTCTGGTTCTGCTGAGGATTTAGTAACTGGGCTTAGGCACAGCAGATTAAAGTGTAGCCCCTCAGGAATAAACGTGCTGCATCCAAACAGGGAGTACTGATGAGAGGGGATGCTTCACATGGCATTTTATCATTTATGTTTGCCTGTGTAATTTCAGCATTCTTACCATAGTGTTTATTGCATTTTAATTGATTAAAGAAATAAACTTGACACACAAAAAATAAACTATATCTTTCAACACTTAATGAGACTTTCTAAACTACTCTTGTCTCTTTTATCAATTTAAATGTGGACTGGCTGAAGAGGAATTAGACATTAGACTGGAATTAAATTAATGATTAATGATTATTTGGTGATGTAAAATTAATGCATTTCAATCAGCTATTATTAGTGCATCAATTTGCATGCTATTCTTTTCCTCAAGTATTAAACGCAGAATAAAGATGTAGCAGATTAAAATTTTGCAAATAGTTAACAGTCTATTACAGAATATGTTTTCATCTACATTTGGAAAACTTCAGTAGTAGAGTAGTTTATTTTTTCAGTGCAAAAAAGGTGATTACAGGAGAACTTAGAAAGAACATTAGTATATGAATGCAGTCTTATTCTGTGGCCCTATTCACTCAGCAGGTTTTCCCAGGATAACTGAAATTCACATTACATGTCCTTGACATGGCCCACAAATGCCCCTTAAAATCCTTCCAAAACCTGCATCATCATGCTGGGGATGCTCTAAAATGCCTTGCATAGGCCGAAAACCTTAGAAATAACAAAAACCCAGTCTCATATCAAGGATGCTGATACACAGATTATAAATCATGATCTTTCCTAGCAGTAAGAACTATTCCTAAAAATTTGGAACACTTAATGACATTTTTAATAATTAGGAATTCAATTATTATAAAATTAGCCAATAAATGTCATTTAATTTTATTCCATTTTGGTGTGTGTATACATGTAGTTTATTATAATCTTCTACTATATTAGTATAAATATTTTCTATTTATTAACCTTTTAAGCCCCACAAGTTAATATAAATTAGTCTAAATTATAAAGATGTATTCATGCTGTCCAAGCTGTCCAGGGAAGTTGTGGAATCGCCATTCCTGGAAGAGTTCAAATGTGAGCATGTGGCACTTGGGAACATGGCTTAGTGTTGAACACAGTGGTGCTGGGTTAGCAGCTAGACTTGAGCCTCCTGGAGGTCTTTTCCAACCTTAATGAATCTGGGAATCTATGATCTTAGCTCAGCTCTCTCAGCTGCTCAGTGATAAAAAGGATTTTCAAATACAGTGTTGGGTTTTTTGCTCCTTAAAATAAGTTCCCAGATTTATACTATTCGGATAAATAAAAAGCTGTCCCTATTTTCAGTAGGGATTAGTACAAGGAAAGTTTGTCTCTCACAGAAGACCAAACTCTGCAATCATAATGGGTCCCCTCCAGCCGTATTTATGAATGAATCTCCAAATTATTACTTTTATAGTCCCTGATGAGTGCTACTTTGCATTCCAGTTTCTGTTATTTATAGCACAAAGCCTCAGGGAGTAAGTACAAACAACATATGGAAGATCTACCAACTCATGCATAATGCTTCAGCTTGACTTGTGCTTCTACAGGGATTTAGGTACTAATACTGAATTATTTCCTTATTGGTCTGGAACCCTCTGAAGGCAATCCCCATTTTTCAAACCATGTGATCTTTATTCGATAAGGAGGAAGAAAAAGGATGGAGCACAAGCTCAAGTCATCTTGTTTAGTTGGTTAAGAAGCTACACAGTAGTAATGTTCTACTGATATAATTAGGAAGGCTCTCCCGTTATCTCAACTAGCACATAGTGTGAATTTGACAGTTTTGGGACCCGGCTGCAGTCCCAGTTCAGCTGATTGGCACTGGTCTGATGGTACAGAGCAGACAAAATGCCTTTTTTTTCAGGGCTAGAGAAACACCCAGAAGAACAACAAAGTGGGTGTTTTTTCTTTAGAAAAAACACCTGGAGTAAAGATCATGGTGAGACTGTTCCTGCCCCTTTTGTTATTTCTCCCATGTCACTCAACCCACGTAAATCCGGAGTCTCACATAAAACTGGTATCTCAAAGGCACGGGAAACATTTTGCGTTTGCATCTTGTGCCTGGGGGCTGCCTCAGTGAGGAATGAAAGAGAAGGGGTGAGCAGGAAAGCAGGAAGAGGCATCTGAATGAGGGGGCTCACTGAACTCAGGGGGAATTGACCCTGCACCCTCCAGGTGCTAAACACCAAGGGCTTGTCCTGCCTGGGAAGCCCTGATCCAGCACAGGGTTAGGGCCTCTGCTCTGCTGGGGATGCTGAGGCAGGACATCAAGATGGATTATTGCTGGTGGCTGTTGAGAAGGAAGGCTGGCAAGGCTATAAAATGGTTAAACCAGAAATCTTGTCTCTTATTCTTAATAAAAGAGAATTAATACTCTCAGCTGAAGACATAAAACATATTCTGTCAAAGAGAATATACTTTATTGTACATTCCTTTAAGAGCTAACAGTGTTCACCAAGATAATTCAAACATCAAATCTGTTTGAATTAAAACATGGCCTTTTCTGAAATGACATTTCAGAAATGTATTAATCTCTCTTACTACAGTTGTTACGTAAATGTCTGTGAGTATTCTGCATTTGTAAATAAGTCTCAAATCCCACATTTGATTCCTATTATTTTCCAAAGAGAAAATGGAAGCAGCTTTGAAAACTTCCCCCCACCCCTTTAAAGAGATTAAGAATCATATTCTGTAATAATGTGATATTTTTCCCTCTTTGTCCTCCCCTAAGTATGATATGACCAATACCTGATGCTACATCACAGTTGAAGGATAATCTTTCCTCTAGGGTACCCTAACACTGCTGTGGCTTGTTTATAAAAAGGAAGCTGTACTCAGAATATGTACAAATGCAATGTACTTAACCTCTTGCTCTTTCCCTCCTTGCTTCTCTCCCTCCCCTCAAAGCTTGATCATGGGCAACAGTTCAATATATTTCTGAGCTACCATCATTTTTACTGAGGTCATTGAAGCCTTTGTTCCTTTTTAGCAATCATATTTCACAATTTTTCAGCCATTTTACTCACTTTAAGATGGGAGCTTTTATTTGTTCACTTAAGAACAAACCCTGGCAGATAAATACATAGGTTAATGTGCTGCTCTTAAGTACAGCTTTGCTAGCAAAGGGTTTTTGCAAGCTTAGACAATGTCCTGGTCCTGATGAAATGAATATTTGCATGTTTGTCCTTATGCTTCACCATATGTCATTGCCTGCAATGATGTTGAGTAATACAGCTGTCAGATTAGCTGACATGGTGGCTACTTTAATAGATTGAACAAATAGAACCTGATCACCCTAAATTAAATATGGGCATTTTTGCCATATGGTATTTTTCAGGGCTAAAACACCAATTGCAAATATGGTCACTGTCATAAAATAAACTAAAAATCCTGGAGAGACTATTTACATAAACATCACAATATTGCCTCTGACAAATGAAGTGGAATTTCAGGTAAGGCAAGTGGGAATCAGATTTCAGTGTCTGGGGAGAACTCATTTTGTAATTTGTTGTATGGCTGTAAAAACAACAAATAATGCATTTTATTACTTGAAAACTCCATTTCTTGAAATTATAGCTTCATTTTTATGATGCATATATCTGAATATGAAATGTATATCAAAATATATGAGGTATAAAAACACAAGCTCTGTTTCTGAAAAAGAAAAATGCTTCTCTTGTTATATAAACAACTGAGTAGTTACATTGCAATTTTTTTTCCTTTATTTTGTTTATTAATTTGTAGAACTCGTTGCCACAGGTTGCTTTGGATACCAGGAGCGTAAATGAAAGAAAATCCCTTAGGGGCTAGACTGTTCATAAACACAAACTGGTGCAAGGAACCCCAGATAAGAGGACATATCAGCTAAAATATCATTCCCATACTTGCTCCAACACTATTTTCCCTTCCCAAGTATCAGCTCTGGTCTAGTGGAAGAAGGTGTAACTTACGATTGTCTCATCTTCTTCAGTACCTTCATTATTCTGTTCTTCATACTAATTGGCTAAAAACAGGAGATGGGAGCTGAAGGATTCATCTTCTGCCTCTCCAACACAATGGCAGCAAAAGGAAAGTGTCCACAACATTTCCACTTCATGACAAAAAGACTTTGATTACAGCTATCACTAAGGTATATTTTTAAGTATAAAAATCATCCTGTACTTCAAATGAGGGATTAATTTTCCATGAAGATTATTTAATTGAAGAGGGGTTGTATGTCAATGCTACTATTTGAACCTATATGAATGAATTTTTCTTCATATTCAGTACCTGAATTTGTTGCTATTAAACATGAAACTTAGTAACAAGATAGCATGCTTCCACAAGAACAGTAATAAACATATCTTAAATATCTACATTTCTTTGCAATTTTTTTCTCCAATGCTGCTTAGGATTTAAATCTTTATAATGTCGTCTATAAAATAATTTATTTGAAGTTTCCAAAAATATTTCCTAAAAATCCCATGTAGTATTTGTTACTACATGAAGTTTTCTGTTATACAAACACACTGCAAATAAGAATATAATTTTTAAAATCAAAACTGTAAGGATAGAGCATTGGGAATAGTGAATTTTAAGCACAATTTTAAAATCTGATAAATTATCTGAATTATAATAATAGTTAACTTTGTTCTTCCTTTTACAGACAAGCCTAAGCTTGCAAAGGGGGACTGCATCTTGGTTTTACTACATAACCCTCAGCCCAGTCTTTGAAATGCAATGAGCAGTAGAAAAATTTGGTGTAGTCCTACCCTGAGATAGTGATTCAATTTTCCAAAGAAGAAAAATTGCTCTTCTGTGAAACTCTTATGCCAATAGTCCAGAGTGGATAAGAGTTTAAAGGGCAGAAGGAATAAAGTGCATCATATCTGGCCATTAATAACACTCCACTGTAGAGAACTATTTTGTCTAACACTAAGGAGAGTTTTCTGCTGGTATTGATCCTAACATTGGTTCTTTATCATCAGTCAAGACACATCAAAATCAGGATCCATTTGGGGGAAAGCAAAGTCAAAAAGGGGGAAAGAGAAAAAAGGCTATGTGACTCAGCTGCAATATAAGCATCCTGCTCATTAATTTAAGATTAATTGATACAGAAAGCTCTCCTGATAAGGATAGGAAGCTGGAAACCATATTTTAAAGCAATTATTTTCTAAACAATTATTTCAAATAATAGTATTAATTATCAGTTCAGGAATTGGCAAGAAATTTGTCAGATGGCAAGACTTGATTGATGACATTTTCTGTAGAGGTTTTAGTTAGCACTCAGAATCCCGACAAATACAGGAGGTTATTGATTTAAGGTGTGGAGGAAGATTTCTTTTTACAGCACTGTCACCCTCTCACTTTCCAACCCTTCCCACTCCCAAAGAAAAGACAAAAGGCAGCAATAGGCTCCTACTTCCAAAAGCTGTCTTCAAGAAAAATGAATATGATCTCTGCTGCTGCATTAAATTAATATATTGTTTAACCATTTACAGTTCTTGGATTTTAATTTTTTTTTCTTTTTGATTTATCAAAACAAAATCACAAAAAATTTGTTTCTATCTTCCAGAAATATTTTGGTTTTTTGTCCATTCACTTTGCAACATAATATTCACTGTCAGCTCATGGATACACTGCTCAAAGATGTGCAAAGCTTTATTGGCATTTTTAGTGCCATGAAATCTTCTAACTACAAATCTGATCACAGTTTTTAGGAAATCTGAGAAGAACTGGACAGACTCAAGATAGGGGAGTGGGACTATGAAAGAAGAGCTTGAAGAATTGTATTTCATTTTTTCTGCTGTTCCTAAGGCTGGGATCCATCACAGCCTCGTAGGTTCTTATGGCTCTGTTTGATTTTGGGCAGATAAAAATTGTGTCCTCTTCACTGCATTTTTTCATAGGAGCAGCCAAGGCAATCCAGGCCCAGGAACACCCTGCAGAGCAGAGTCAGGCGTGGCTGGGAAGGGACACTGCCAAAGGGGCTGCAGAGAGCTCTGGGACAGACAGGCAGAGACTGAAGGCCCTCCTCTGTTAAAGATGATGCCCTCTGAAATCTCATTGCTGCCCTGCAAAATATAATGCCAGCAGTGCTAAATGCAAAGTGCTGTCACTATTAGTGCAGATCAGGACTAGGGAAGGACAAGCTGCTAACAGAACCCAATGGCTTCCTGAGGAGCTCAGTCGATGGCAGCAAGAGAGAGGAGGCAGCCCCTGGTTCCATCAGCCAAAGCTCTGCTGGATACAGCACATTCCCAGCAGCAAGAACCATCCCACCAGGCAAGAAAACAACTCAGAGGAAGACTTGCTCTTTTACAGGGAAGGTGTTTCAGGTCCTGCCTCAGGACAACTCCCAGCAGCTGTGCTGGTACAAAGGTAGCCTCAACTACACAAACCTCAGAAGCACCTGGTACAAAGGTGTCACACGGAAGAGCTGACTAAAGAGCAGAACTTTCAGACAGATACAATTAATGGGAAATTGCAGTAAAATCTGCATGAAGTGATAATTATTTTTTATATAGGCTGAATGAACAACTTGAATTTTTAGACTTGTTTAACGGAAGTCTCACATTCCTTTGTCTGCTTTCAGCACTCTGAAACACACAATGAACAATACAAAGAACACAAGGAACAATATAAGAGAAAATGGCCTGTATAGGATTTTTTTTTTACTTTGCAAACAAACCGTGATTATATCACAACAGACTTTGATCAAGGCCAGAACATTTTATTCAATTGCTAAATTCAGTAATAATACCAAAGTATATGAAATCTCTGGGGTTTTTTTAACATATATGAGAACTTCATTTGGAAAATCAACCAGGCTTTTGAATGTTTTCAGCTCACATTACTGAACCCACCACCCTTCAGTACAAACAATAATCAAATTCTGTTCACAGCTACTCCCCATAACTCTGTGACAAAAGTGGAAGCATTTAAGGTTTTCCTAGCTCAGCCTGCCAATTTTAGCCTGCCAAATTGTTCTTATTTCAAAAGGGAGATGGGCCTATGAGAGATATAAATTAAGTGACCCAAGCTGCATGAAAGAAAAACGTAAATGCAAGCATTTCTTGAAACTGCACCATGAAACAGTCATTTAACTAGAGGAGTTGTTATTTTGTCTTTTTCCAATTAACCAGAGGAACAAGACAGAACTGAGGTCTAAATTTCAGATATATCAGGATGGTATAAGATTCTGGTCTTGAAGAACAAATGCTCAAGACACCTTTCGAGGACCCTTCTGACCCTGCACACATGATACTCCAAGTTTTGAGCCAAGAACCCTTTTGGAGCGTGTAAAGACAAAAGGAAGGCTCAGGAGTCCCAGTCATGACTCTGAGTTATTAAGGGATGTCCAGGTTTGGAGGTGATAGAAAGGCAAAGTAATTAGCTTACACAGTTCAGTGTCCAAGTAACGTGTCAGATGAAAGGAGCTTTCAAACCTCTCCCTCCTCATAGACTTTGATTCCTTTATACTCTAGCAGTTCATAGAGAGACTCACAAGGAGAACTGGATACCTATTGACAGTTGAGATGAATTATTAAGGTGAACTGAAATGAAATGCCCTTGTTTCCTGCACCAGTGAACATCCCAAATGTGGCATCTCTTTTATTAGAGATTAAACTACTCTGTTATTCTCTCCATTCCACCGTTTTCTGAATGTTCAAGATAGCAATTTCAATGGCAGCCAAGGACACTGAATACATTTCAGAGACAAAAGTTCTATTGTTATTGTTCACTGGTATTTCTACCCTGGAAAATTAGAATGACACAACTCATACTAAAATAATAAATGGGTAGAAGCAATTATCAGTATTATAATCATCTTTTTTTTTAATATCGTCTACAATAGTGAAATATAAGAAGATATAGGATAAAATAAAAAGGAGTCTCAGGACACTCACTAATCAAACCAATAAAATTAATTAAAACTTAGTAAACTAGCAGTTTAGGGAATATGATTCTAATCTATTGTCTCTCTTGAAAAAACAAAAAATTAGTCCTTAAATTTTTTTTTTAATTTTTCCTAAGAAAACTCCACAAAATTTGCCATTATGCCTGTAACTTGAACATATTATGAGTGTCTTGGTTTGAATCTATTCTGTCATGTGAACAGAACTTTGAATTGTTTTTGTCCCTAATTGGAGGTGGTGGGGTTTGTGTATCTGTATTGTCATGCAAAAAAAAAAAAAAAAGAATCCACACTAACCCCAAACCTTTATTCACTTTATCCCACCAAAGTCAGAGGTATTAGAACAGATCAACAACCCAATTTTCTAGGAATTCACTAACACAGAAAAAAAGCCATGAAGATCATGCAATTAGAAAAAAAAATGGGTATTTGTAAACTGTATAAGGCAATGATGGAGAGCAAAGTTTACATTCTACTGTAGAGTCCACACTGTACTACAAGTACTATAAGTGCATTACCAATCTGTTTAGTAAATTTTTCTACTGTATTCTAGTCTGTAAAACTGACTGATTTTGTCAGGTCCAACTGACTGAAACTATTTTTTGACCTCTTGAAAGCACCTCTTCTATATTCTGACAATATTTGCAGAACACTTATCTTCAATAATTAGTGATTTTAGGGGAGAAAAAGAGTAAGAAGCCAGCCAAGAATTCCAAATGCACTGCTTTAGTGCTTCACAGCACCCAAATGTATTTAAAATGATAATTCCAAATACAGCACTTTATATGCTCAATATTAATGCAATTTGTACTGGTGACCAGTTTATGCTCTGTCATGCAGAAATATGCTTCTTTTAAAGCCTATGGTCAAGTGATAAATTGCACAGGTCTCTCTAAAACAAATTTATCATTCACATTTTCCTCTACCACCTGTTAATATAGGGGCACCAGAAGTCACTGTTACATGCCAGATGCAACTTCAAACAGTGTCCATTTTCTAAATTCAGCAAGTTGGAGATAAATTTTATATTTTCCCTTCACAGTAGTTGAACATTTGCTGCTCTCTTCCAAAATGAAAAAAAAAGGAATTCAAGAAACTGAAGAAAACCTGAAGCTACTTAGTTAGGAGAAAGGACTCCATCTTGTATTGCTAACAGATATGCCATAAATAAACAATTAATTAATTTAAAATGCCTTTGCTTGGGAACACAAAGAACTTGACAATATCTGAAAAAGATGCTGGTTTCCCTAGTGGCATGTAATTCACTTTTAGGCTTTTAAATTTTCTTCTCTTGGGACTTTCAGAATCTTACATTTATGAAAATAAAAGGGCTTGTAAAGCATTCATAGAAGTATTATATACTTACTGTTTAAAAAATTCATTGCTTTTTTTTAACCTAACATCTCTTAGCAAGAAGCAGATACATCAAACATGGTCAAGGGCAGAAACAATAACTAGAATCAATTTTCAGCAAGTTAGCAATTTCATTCTTCATATTTCAGCTCAACATTAGTTAGTTGAAACATTATAACAAGCCAAATACTGTAATTGAAGAAAATAGCTTTTCACATTTTTACCATCTCTGTCCTTCATGGAGAGCACCTGTGATCCCCTCAGGGTCCCAAAAGGGGCTTCTGACAGACACGGCTGTGAGGAGCAATCGGGTACCTCTCTTCAAGAGGCTTCGACATGATCAAAATCAGGGCAGGCTGCCAGTTTTCCTAGCAATCCCAAATGGACAACATTCCATTACACACACCTCCCTCAGCCCCAGTTCATACTGAGCTCAAATAAAAGCCTTGGCTGCGCAGCCTGTGTGAAAATGGCAAGCAGCCACTGACTCCAGTGAGATGGGATCAAAGAGAACAGGATAAGAGACAGAGCCGATTACACCATTGCTCTTTCTAAGCTCTTCGATAACATCACCAGCTCGGTGTGTGTGATACCTCAAAAATCTCTTTCAAGCTATTTGTAAGAATTCATCCCCATTTAGTCTCTATCTTGCAAGCCATGGGCACATTTGCTGCTGGAAACATGACCCACTGTGGCAGTAAAATCCCAGCTGTATTAAACCTAAGGGACTTAGCCAAAATGCGGCCTTTACTAGAAATTAATTTATGCACAATGACTTGATAGTGTAATTATTCTGTAAATATATTTGTTTCTCAGTAATACATTTTTTGTGATAAATAGTAAGTACCCTAAACTGGTCCAAGAAGAAATTTAAGACATTAATTTAATTATATTTTAGTACTTACAGATTTAGTCAAAACCAAGTACTACAGGCTTTACCTGCAACTGCTCAGATGCACCGAGGAAGTTATATTTTCCCTGCAGCCAGCAGCTCCAATATCACATGAACAGTCACTTTTTCCAAGAGTTCAGTTTCCCTAACACTCTTTGAAAAATGTAGTCATACTTCTTTTTGAGTGCTATTTTCCACATTTTATTTAACATGCAGAATTCTTTTTCTTAGGACTCTTGGGCTTTGTCATCAGAGATGGCCTTGACTCACTGTTAATTGGAGATTCCACCAGAATCACCATAAGGAGCAACAAAAGGATGAATTTAAGCACTTCTCCATAAGAAAGAAAAGACCTAAGAAGACACAGTCCAAATATAATTACAAAGAAAGAAACTGGATTGTTAAGAAGAAGGCTTTTGAAAGCCTCAGACTCCATTTGTATTTTCTAGGTCCTTGACATCATCCTACTGTTTTGACACCCATTCAACATTCTGGTTTCCAAACCTTCCTTGACTGATTTAGCACAGCAGCACATAAGGCCAAGACCTGAGTAGGCAGTAAACTTTTCAAAACACTTGTTTTGCACCTAACTCTCAGAAACTCTTCTTAAAATGCTTCTTTTTTTTGTAAAGGGAGTTTTTAGTTTAAAACATTCCTCCAAATTCTTGCAAGAACACTAGGTGAGAACAGAACTATTACCTTTCATCATTACACTCAATGAGAATTCTACTTGTAATAGAAACATTTTATGTCCCTTGACTTTCTCATAAAACAGTATTTATAGAGCTTATTCACATAGTACAGTTGCTTTTTTTCATTCACATTTCTGTATCATCTACATTATTATAGTTTCTAAATCCTTAACATGCTAACACACAACAAAATTTTGCTTTACCTAGAAAACAGAAAGGGATCATTTATTCAGCACAAAATTCAGTTCATGCCTGTCTTTTTAAACTGCTTCTAGCAATTCCTTATTCCAACACAGCCATTGCACAGGAAGTTCTGTTTCAACAGACAAGAAAACTGTAATTATTATATTTAAAAATTGTTTTCCTGCATCTTTTTGGACGGTGCTATGCAGGACTAACAAAGCTCTTCCCCTTAAAATACAATATAGCAATGTAAGGAAAACTGACTGGAAAGAGAAGATTCACAAGGGCCTGAAGAGGTTTTCTGTTCCATTATAACTGTTTCTCTCTTCATGATTAATTACTGGTACCTATTTACAGACACTCTATGTAGTGAAACCCAAACAGGTTTGAAGAGGGGGGAATCAGTAGTACTGTGTGAACACCACCAAGTAGTACCAGTCCCACTGCCAAACTCAGTGTGCAGTAATTGCTTCCATGTTTAATTCTCTGGTGTGGGGACAGAGACTTGGTTTGGATACTTGAGAACCAATGAGCTCTGTAATTGTTGTGGTGGATGACAGCTCTCACACTCTTAGGGCTGACATTACTTTTGACACAGAAAGTGAATTGGCTGTGGGAATCCCACAGTGGTCATCCTGCAGAGCCCTCACCCCAAGAGAACTGAAAACTCTGTGCCACATTTGGTATTTTAGCATTTACTCATTGCTGCCAGTCTATTTTCAGAAATATTTTCAAAGAAATATTTTCAAAGCTGTAACTTTTCAAACTACTCTGACCAGCTTATTGTCCTCAGACCACCATAGCTCCAATAATAATGCTACATAAAATATATGTGACATTTGGCTTTGTTTTGTGCTGGATGAATGCTATTAGATAGATACATTCAAAAAATCCGTTTTACTGGAGATGCCTTTTTAACATTTGAGGCCTGAGGAGAAAATGAATGCAATATTACCTTTCCTGTGGAAACACAGTTAATTGGCAAATACAGAGCTCCATAAAATGAGCAGAAAATGTAAGACTGAGACCAATTTGACTTTCTTCTTTACCTAAAGCTCATAATAGTACAAAAAGCATTCTGTTCTGTCTCTCCTCATTGAAACACTACTGAGACAAGCCCTTTTAATTGGAGCAGAAAAGGCTTTTTCCTCTGAAAAACCTTCAGCCTCAGCGCACATGTTAATCTGCCTTCATTCCAATTTTCTGACAGCAAGAGTCATTGGATTTATTTCACTGAATTACAGTAGTTCACTAGTGAATTATACTATCATTTTAAACTGATTGTATTTTCTAGGCAGATAATAGCACAATCATTAGATAAGTCTAACTCCTCATTTATCAACATCTTATTCAGGTAACTCTGAAAAGAAGAAGGTATCTTAAGACACGAGGAAAAATTAAAACACATTTACAGAGAAAATAAATTCCTGTCACATCCTTGACATGAATATCATAATACCTTTGTTTCAGATATCTACCTAATAAAACTTACAAAGCACTGGGAAATTCTGAAACCTTCAAAGTTCAGCTGCCTTCAGGTTCTTAGGAGAGGAGGAGATATTGACAATACTCAAGTTTAAATTCGTCTGTTCCACCTTGTAACAGAGAAAGTAAACAGGAGAATGTTACTGCAGGGGGGCAGGATGTCTCAACACCTGCACAAACTGTACCTCAGTTGCAGGGGCTGCTGCTCCATGCTACCAGGCAATAGAAATCTCACAAATTACCAGGGAATTCATGATAGGCTGGTGGGGAGGAAGCAGGAGAGAATACTTAATTACTCCCCAGCATAATAAAATAGCAAAGCAATAAAATAGTTCTTGTAACTTTTCACTCTGCCTTTTCCATCATTGTTGCCACAATTGCTACCGTATTTTCTACTGCTGTTTCAAACAAATGCAGAGTTACACTTCAGTTCATATCAATTTCTCTCCCTGCCACTAGGAAGATATATTTTGTGTTACAAAAGGTTGCAAAGAGGAGCTCCCCTCCCCTCAGAGGGGACAGAGGCACCCAACTGCCCGCTGATGGAGATAACATAACAACACAGAGCCAAGGGACTTTCAAAGGACACACAACTTAACACCTCCCTAGGTGGGACATGCAGCTCCCAGCTATCAGCTGCTCACATGAAGGGGAGGGGGGAGAAAAGAGGCCTTAGGTGTGTTGGGTGTATCCGCAGCAGAAGGGGGACATACCCGACATAGAGGCCCCCCAAAAAGGAACCCCCAGAGCACCAGAGCTGATGCAACAGACCCTCAGTGTTGCAAGGGACAGTGTCTGCAAAAGGGAGGTACATGGGCGTTTTCTACCTGGCTCAAAACGTATATTAACCCACGGGATTCTCTACTCGCCCCGGCTTCTCGGCGCCCCGGCTTCCCGGCGGCCAGGGCGGCCCCGGCGGCCTGGCGTGGCCTGGCCCGGCCCGGCCCGACCCGACCCGGCAGCCCGGCATGGCGTGGCGGCGTGGACATGGCACCAACAGGGGACCTTCAGCACCACCAGAAGATCAGANCCCAGACTCTTAGCATTCTTGGCTTTTCTGTGTTGAACCGGTTCGTAACACCTC
Source organism: Vireo altiloquus (assembly GCA_013396875.1). NCBI lineage: Eukaryota > Metazoa > Chordata > Aves > Passeriformes > Vireonidae > Vireo > Vireo altiloquus. Next base: position 77,483 of record VZRF01006869.1, read on the forward strand.
CAGAGATGGTGTTTTGGTTTTTTCCCACAGAGGAGGAATTTAAGGCTCTCTGGATGCGGCTTTATTTTTCTATTGCATAAATATCAGCTAATTGTATGGGACCACTTTATAGATGGTGGAGAGAAGTGGGAGTCAGCACAGCTGTCTAAAGGTAAAGCAAGGAAATCTCTTATTTTCATTTCTGTGTATCCTCTTATGCAGAGGTAGACCAAACACATTTCAAAACAAGCATCCTTTTTATCCTTTACTGTTTTTGAAAAAGTCTGTAATAGGAGTGAGGGGGGTAATTTTCACCATAGCAAGCTATAAAATCTTAAGTAGCCTCTTCCCAAGTCCTTCTCCCTAAAAGCATTCTGAAAGGACGCTTCAAAATATGCATTTTGGGTTTAGTTCTAGATCATGGAGGAAACAGTCCATCCTCATCTCTTTCCAGTTAAACCTATAATTGCTCTTGTGTTAAATGAACTCAGAAAGAAGTTTCAGTCACTAGAGAAAAGAGCAATAATTTACTTATCTGCCTATAAGAAAATTGTGAAGTGTAACAAGAAGTGGAACAGTTTCTCTAGGCTTTGCTTTTTAATACCAGTTACTGCTTATTTAGCTCATTAGATGTTAAAGGTTAAAAAATCCAAAGTTTTGGTTTTCACACAGCAATTCAAACTGATTGACAGTTCTTCTTTGGGACTTGTCCACACAGACATTAGGAATGAGGAATTTGATTTTGTTACATTTACTCTTCTAATGCTGTACAAAAGGAAAAGATAAAAAAGTAAAGTCAAATTCATCAAATGCTAACAAATCCAAAAAAGCAATTTTCTTTGTCACTTATTATCCATCAGTCAATCTGAGCATCTTTTTTTTCATTTTTAAGCTGTCAAATCAAACTCCATTTGACTAAAATGAACCTTTTGAGTCAAATGTTGATATACAGTACGATATTTTCTGGTACACATACATAATTTGGCTATTTGACTACAGTTCCCTTTTCATTTGAAGGGGAGCTTCATTTGAGCTTTCATGCCTTTCTGACATGAGACTCGCAGTCATCTTTCCTGACTATCGATATTAATGCAGCAGAATGCTAATAAATGTGATTCAAAAAATAAGAAATGAGAGGTTCATGTCTACCATCTACTTGTTTTTACCTCACTGGATCATCTCCCCCATGTCACAGTTATCCAGTGAAGTGAAGCTCAAAACAAGAGCACCAGAGAGCAGCCTTTTGCTGTCCTCTGTGCCAGCACAGGTCCTCATCTCAGGCAAGCCTCAGCGCAGCACTAGGTGGGCATTTGACATAAATACAGTGTATCCACAAAACCAGCAAGAGTAAATAAAATAAGGTGACAAAGTTGCTTGGGCCACAAAAGACCTGTGTTCAGTTTTCTCTTTTCCGAAAGACAATGAAACTCCCTTTCCTGTACCTCAGTTCTGAACTTGTAAGGAGTGGCAGGACTTCTCATCTCCTGTGTAATCTCGGACTCTGTATCTGGAAGAAAAAGACTCTTTCAGAGAGAGGTTTGGGACTGTGTGGGCATCCTGAGAAGAAAAAAACAAACAAAAAAAAAGAGGAGAAATATCCTTCCTTCCTTCCTTAAAGCGCATGAACATGATCCTGGTAAATAGTGCATCTGCCCCAACACTCTGTTTTCAGCAAAGTTCAAACATACTTAGGGCAAAATAAAACCAGGAAAACCATATTGGACTGCTTTCCCTTTGCATATACCTTATATCCAAGTACTCCCAGCATAGAGGATTTCCTTTTAATTATCATTTTTAATTCTTAATGTAATGCTTAATTCCTAATTAATACTTTTAATAGTTAATTCTTCAGCAAGTACTACTTAGCCTGTTAGTTCTTGTTTGTAATTCATATATTATTAATAATCCTTACTCCTACTTGTCAGCAATATTTAATAGCAGATTCTTTATAAGGCCATATACCTGACATTTTAAACTATTTTCAGATATAAAACATTCATTTCTATTGATTAGTGCAGTGTCTTCCATAAAAATTCAGAACTAAGTTCTAATTTTATTTGGAATTCATGATGAAGGCTTCATATGTAACTATCACCATTAAAAAACAAAACAAAACAAACCATCAACAGCTCAAGATCTTTGGTTTAAATCAATCAGAAGAGGTCCCAGTGTCCATTTTTCTATGCTCTACATTAACTTGGTAAAATTTGTTGGTAATTCAGGCTTAGCAACACTGGCATGAACCTCAGCCATTAGATGGTGTATTAGGAAGAAGAAAACTGATTTGGACAGAACAAGGCTTTTTCCAGTTTTGGAATTACTTGGAATTCAGTGCTGTTCACTGTCAGAAATCAGTGTCAGGGAGGTTGACTCTACCAGCTGATAACAATGTGAGGGGTTATACCCAGCTGGCAACGTTCTATTAACCATGCAGGATTTTTAATGCTTTTGGCTGGCACATGTTTCAAGTCAATCAAAGCCTTCATTTTCACATGCTGTCTCCTGTTTTCTTAGGCTGCTACTCAACTTCTACTCTATTTCTATACTACAGCTCAGTGTTATTCTACAGTTTCATTTTATTCCAGAGACAGGTCAATGTCTGCCACAACAGTCATTCAAAATGTACATTTTCAAATAAATAACAATGGGAAAAAAACTCCAAATATGTTTGTAAAGTATTTGCATTCAGAGCAGGAAACTATCTTCTTTATTATGCAAGCAAAATCTTGGACCCTCATTTCTCCTGGAATTAGAATATTTCAGTCTCAATTCCAGCAGTACATTTGGTTTATATCTATAGTTTAGCTATGCAATAAAATCTGAGCCTTAAGCCGATTATCTAATTCTAGTGTAAACATGCAAGATATTCAACTTCATTTGTTCCACCCAGGCAGTACAGAAAACCTCAAAACTTACTAGGAATGAAAGAAAAGCTAACAAAATTTATGTACCTCCTAAAAAATATATGTTTATGAAACAAAGATATTTCTCTTTTGTCTTTCATTCTAAATAGTTTATGTTCCCTGACTCCATCATGGAATCTTTTCTCATTGTCTTAATAACATCTACCAAACTCTTAAAGAATAAACATGCAATCATTCCTAATGGTAAGAACAGAACACAAGTACACAAAGGTTAAACAAATAAAACCCTGAAACCAAAACCCAGCTGGAGCCATTTTCTTTGGCCAAGAGCCTTCCCAGGACTGTCATATAACAGAAAAAGCACAGGAATCAAAACCATAAAAAAAATTAAAAGCTGCTCAGGTCATCCTCATTTGATTTATGTGAGATCTTTCTCCAAGTCCTAAAATATGTAGAACATAGTTGGGGTTTTTTGTTTGTCTAGTTTTTTATTTTTACTTTGTGTCAGGGGTTTTTTTTAATAATAAAATATAATTTTCCGTGCAAAGCTATAGAGTATCTGGGTTAATAATCCCTTCTTGTCATCCTAAATATAGATTTCTGCCAAGAGCACATAGATGGGTTTTGTGAAGTTACAGGACTGGTGTTCAGATTAATGGTTCCTGTCTGTCTGTCACCTGGAATGGACACTTTCAATAAATGCTTGCAGCATGACTATAATTGGCTCTTTTTGTTTTTACTTATTTTGCAAATATTTTATTGGCAACTCTTTGTAAATGAAGTTGGTTAACTGTGATTCAAGGTAAATGGAAACTATTCAGATCTAACAGGAAAATAAGTGTTCTCAGGAAAAGGAAAAACCCTTGATTTGAAGTTGAGTCCACAGATAAATCAATTTACTTTTCTTTAACAGATTTTCCCCCTCAGCTTCTCTGCTCCTAGCATTTAACCATTCCTGTTAGGAGAACCTTTGAGAAGCAAAGGTCATTCTGCCCACTGTTGACCCAGCCCTCACACAGGAGATGTTGATACTGATACCTGAAGTCCACATTGTGATATGGTTATGATGTTGCCTGGTCCAGCACTGGAATAATGCTGGATTCAGACAGAAGCCTTCCACAACACTGTGATACCCTTCAGGTACTACTCAGCTGCATCAGCTGTGAAGCGGTGACCGAAAAGGAAAATGCTTCAAGCCCATGTCCAATTGCATGAGTTTCCAGCCTTCCAGAACTGTTAGCACTCACCTTTAGAGACAGCAGATTAGGCTCACTTTTAGTGCCTTACCATCTGGTACTGCATCACTTATTGGGTGAGCTTTCCATTCTACTTTGATCAAAATAAAACAGAAAATAAAATTCATCACAAAGACTGTGCTGTACACATACCTTCCAAAATATCTGATTGAAAAAACACACTGGCTGCTTTTGTTGCATGAACAATTTGGTGTCTGAAGAAGTTGTGTTCCACACATTTTGCCAGTAAAAGTCACTGAAGTACTAGAAAGACGCACATTTAACCAAAATCTAAGAAGTTATAATTACCAAAGAAAGCAATAACTTTAGAAAACAATAATTCCTTTCCTCAGTAGTATTATCATCTAAAATCTTATTTATTCATGATAGTCTATAGTAAACTCAGATTACATTCTAATGACTCCAGAAAGCAGTATTATTATACAGTAAAAATAATTTAAATCAACACTTACTAAATGAAAAAATACAGACCTTTGTCAGTACCTCCCCAGAGTATGTGAAAACTACTTTTTTTATTTACCACTTCCTTTTCAAAATAGTCTATTTTTGTGTTAATAACTAGCTGTAATTATTGGATCAGCTGTACTGTTGATGAAAGTATCTAGAATATACCACAATAATATTGTACAATTGTACAGGGTTAAATGAAACGAGGTCACAATTGTGATACCAGACCAGGCAGGGTTTTATTTCTCCTTGCTTTCAGAAGAACTTTTTTTAAAAAATTGCTGTAACTACTACCTTTGTGGAGTGGTAATAACACCTCTTAGCAAAAAATGCTGATTTGCTTTTTTAAACCTATTTTTAAGTGTATGTTCACATGAAAAATGTGATTTTCCTCCAGAGAATAATTTTCAGAGAGGTACAGAAAGAGTTGACTGATAGCAAGGACTTTGTTATCTGCCCAAATGAAAAAAACTCTAAAGATGTTCAGCACTTACAGTTTTATGGGAGATGGTCTTTGTTCACCCTCTTTTTTAAAAACAAGTCAGTAATATACAGTAATTCTGTATGTGTAAGAGCTTGATGCTGCCAAGACATAGATGCTGAGAGGTTGTTTATCCAAACTCACTTATTTCATGCAATGTTCAAACCATATGCAAGGAAAACATAGAAAACAACAAAACAATGAAATATTCCATTATTCACTGCATAGAAGTAAGACTTTTCTAGACATATATTGTGTCTGATAGGGACCAGAACAAAGTCTGCTTTGCTGTCCTCTATATGCAGTTTCTCACTACCAGATGAAAGGCAGACCTCAGCTTTAATGCACCACAGGAGACAGGAACCTCATTTTGTAGAAGCCCAGCAGGGTCAAACTCACAAAGATCATGCAGATTCATAGGACAGACCAGAACACACAGAGAGATGGAACGTCAGGACCCAGATAAATGGCACTGCAGCTCTATGTTCTGATAGGAAGCTGGATAAGGGATATTGGGTGGGAGCAGAACACAACAGCATCATAAAGTGTTAGTCCTAAATTGCTAACTTATAAAAAATCTGCAGACTGGCACATCTTCAGTGGGATTTATTTACTGGACAAAGCCCAAAAGTATGAATCAAGCCCAAGCAAATTTCAAGCTGCCAAGCTCCTCTACTTCTTGGGATATACAATGTGTTGTAAAGAACATAAAACTGTAGAACCTCCTGAGCTGGAAGGGACCCACAAGGATCATCCAGTCCAACTCCTGGCCCTGCACAAGACACCCCAACAATCCCACCCTGTGCCCGAGAGCCTTGTCCAAACACTCCTGGAGCTCTTGGCCACCTAGGGGTATGACCATTCCCTGGGGAGCCTGCTCAGGGCCTAACCACCCTCTGGAGGGGAGAACCTTCTCCTAATATCCAACCTAAACCTCCCCTGACACAGCTCCAGCCATTCCCTTGGGTGCTGTCACTGGTGACCAGTGAGCAGAGATCAGTACCTGCCCCTCTGCTTCCTGTTGTGAGGAAGCTGCAACCAACAATGAACCTCCTCTTCTGCAGGCTGAAAAAGCCAAATGCCCTCAAAAGTCTTCTCCTCTGGACCCTTCACCAGCCTTCACAGCCTCCTTTGGAAAATCTCAGTGTATCTCTTTTATATTGTGGTGCCCAAAACTGCACATGGTACTCAAGGCTGCACCAAACAAAACGTTTACCCTAAGTCAGTCCCCGAAGACTCATTGGAGGCTAAAGAATTACAGACTGTTTCTCAGGGCATCATGGTGAATGGGAACTGACCTCCCTGTGTGATGAGTCATCTTCAGAGGTCGTGCCCATTTACCAAACACTAGGCATTTAGAGAGAGTAAAATATCCTGCTCAATGCACCCCCATCAGCTTTTGCTTTTAATGCATCTCCTGCAAGGAAGCAGAACATTGTTTTGATCAAAGTATTCATCTTTTATATGCTACTGAAAGAAAAACCTAGAAAACTATTCCTCTTTAAAAGCAAAAGGGGAGAGAAAAAAAAACTACTAGAGAGTTTGTAGTGACACAGTTCCTTGATACAATTCCTTCCTGAGAGCATTCTCTCATCCATTACTCTGCGTCAGTCTACACTCTGTCTCTCTAATCTTTTTAAGTCTTGATAAAACCCACTTGCCATAAAAATATATTTGAAAAATTAACTTGCATTCAAATATATTTAAAATTTTAATAGAGCAACACACTCAGATTGCAAATACTCAGTATTTACAGTGATATTATGTAATCACCATTAATTACAAATTATGTTTTTATGTTGCACAAAGCACAACACAAGTACTACACTTTGTATAGCCACGTACAACTGGTGTAAGGGAAAAAAAAGGTCATAGGCACTTTGCAGACTACTGTCCCTTAATCTTCTGCCACTGTAATAATTTGCAGGGTTTTTTTCTCATCTCAAAATGGATTCATATCTGAGTTTTGAAAAGAATCCCATCTTACATGTGACATGAAAATATAGTGCTTTTTGAACAGCTGGCCTCTCCCTCACAATCAGTGATATCGCTACAATTTGGTTCATTTCATAACACACCTGTGTTATTGCTAATAACTTTGAAGGACATCAGATATGTGTAGGAATTGTTCAACACATTAACCAAGAGTGTCTCTACACAGTTATTTTCACAACGGGCTGTACTTCAGAACAGATTCCCAATATCCCAACTCAGAAAAGACATTGTCTAAAATAATTTTTGTAATCATAGCACTGACAGTAGTTCTTGGAAATGAACCACCTCATGTTGCCTCCAAGTAACCTTATGCATCCAACCTCTTAATCACTTCTACACTGGATAATTGTTCCAGTTGTAAGTTAATTGCCAATTATACCTAATGACACAGTACCTTAAGAATAAAACATTGATTCTTGCTTTCATTGACTGGTATTTGTTAGTAATTTGAGTTTCTGAGAGTTTCTGGCATTCTGTAATATATTTTGTAAATGCTGATTACTAATAATTAGGCAGAGAATACTGTAGATCATAGGAATAGAAAGGGAAAAGTTGTATCTCCCTGCCCCAGGGGAAATGCTTGTCTGCTTCTGCCTTTCCTGGCAGATGTTCTGGTCAGTCCAGACACTGCTCAATGGCCTCTCATGAGAAAGGCTTCACACTTCTCTGATCAGTTTGTCTAGCAGGCAAGCCATTAAAACATTTTTCCTAATTCTCAATTAACATCTCCTTACTCCACAGCCACGGGAAAGACATTACATCTTGCTACTTTACAACAGCCTGTTATACACTTGAGAGTGCTACGTATTTGATGTTTTAAGTCAAACACACTAAGACTGTAGGACTCAGTCATTCCCATTTCTTTCCTATGGAGTGGTTACTAAATGCCATTCCCTGGCTGAAAGCTGTGCCATAGTAGAGAGACTGCTGGGACTGCTTCACTGTGATATTTGTTGGGTTTTGGTTGGGGGATTTTTGTTTTGTTTTTTTTTTAAATATTATTATTCATTATAACATACACAGCTATATGACACCTACGTAAACTCTTTTACTTGGTGAAGTGAACCTACTTCAAAGTCAGCCAGGGCCACAGTTTGTGGCAGGTCAGGCTATAGAAAGCACGAGCACTGGGCTGAGTGCCATCCACTGTGCTGGGGTACTGCATTTAACCGTGGTTTGATATTTATCTGTCCTTAGAGCCAGATAAGCAGCTCTCTGTCAAAGGTTCAGTGTGCAGCACTGGCACATCTCACGCTGACTGAAGGGGAGCATTAGCCTAATTGGGTTGCTGTGTGCAATGCTATCGACCTCACCAGGGCCTGGCTGTGACAACTGGTGTCCTGCTCAAACAGGGATATAAGCTGCAGCAATCCCATCTCTCTGGCTTTCTGTGGCAGTCACATAGTATTTTGTAAAACTGATGCCTCCATATCAGCAATATATTGCCATGGAATTCAACTTTTTCATTATTATTATTATTATTATTATTATGAACAAAAAATTCTTATTGCCTTCTCACTCCTCACACTACGGCAGATGTCACATTGCCACAATAAAATGATGATGATGATAAGATGATAAGATGATGATAAGAATGGGGATGCAGTCAAAATGACAATGACTTTAGAGGTGGCCCACAGCTTTTTACTGGTTTTGATGGTGATGCCTTAAATGGGTACCTAGACACAGAGACTAGACAGGAATAAGAGAAATAAAGGAGGTATTTATTTGAAAGGCCTTCAGATGTTCACTTTGGGCTCCAGGAGGGTCCTGCCTCAGTGGATCCCAAAATGGGCAACAGGTCCATTGATCTTCACACTTTGATATCAGCATCAATTCACCAAGCAGAACCCAGCCAATGATGGAATTTCCCCAAGCTTGCCTCTCTCTCCCCAAGATGAAGGTTTACACTTCTTGGGCCTGGGACAGTCTGGGTGACCTTGGAGAGCGAGCTGGAGAGTCTTTGTTATGTCTGTGTGAGCATGAGAGAACAGCACTGAACGAGCTACAGGAAACTTCAGAGTTACACTGGGCACTACAGGATTTTAAAAATATAAAAGTTAATACCTAAGGCATCAAGGGAAACAAAGATCTGTTCAAAAATACAGGCTTCCATAGCTCAGAGCAGAAGTAACAAGAGCTTATAAGTCTTGAAATACAGCACAACAACAGAGTAAGCAGCACTAGCACAAAAACTCAGCCCAGGATGAACAAGTCACCCACCACCTGTTGTCACTAAAACCAAAACAAAAAGTTGGTGACAATAACTTAATAAGCAATGTGCTTCCTGAATTTTTAGGATCTACACAAGTTATTAAGCATTAAATTTCCATAATTTTCCAGGTTTATCATCTGCAAGATGATATAACAAAGAGATAGGATCTGTCCAAAAAGTAGAGATACGACTATGCCCTTTATGTGAATACTAAGTCTTGCAAGTTAATGTTCTGATGAAAAAGCACTTGTGTTTGAATAGACCTGCCAAGGTTTTATACTCCAGCTGAAAAACTGAGCTCTCTTTTAAAGGATTTACCAAACTTTCTAGTGAATTTGAGTCAACAGTTTTATAAAAGGCATCTGAACCCTGAATAGCAAATTTATTTGGATGTACTCAACAGAGCCTCAAGTGAACCATTAAATTTTGTTCATTAGACTCACTGACATAATTTAAAACACTTCATCCAGATAAATTTTATGTCAAGCACAGTTTGATTTGTCCCCATGTGAAAAGTCCAGTCAGCAGAAGTTCAAATGGGATTTAACAGAATGAGTAAAGTACTTTAATGATGGCTAGCAAGAAAACCAATAAAACTTCCAGCAAGTGTATTTCTTAACCTAAGAGATCCCTATGCATCAGTAGGAAAACAGATATTCCTCTTTTCAGCTTGCACTGATATATTAACCATACAAGCTTCTAGTGAGCTTTCAGGAAGGATCCTGTTTCCCATTAAAACAAAGCTTAAAGCCATCTTAGCGCTTTGCTTCTGTGAGATGCTTATTTCACTCAATAAACCAGAAAGAGAAACACAGGAAGTGCCATGGCTGATTTAGTGAAAAGCCTGTTTTTCTGCTCCTCATATCTGAGGAGGGGGATCTTTGTAGACTTAAGCTCAGGGTTTCTCAGCAACATAAGCAAAATTCAATTATTTTTGTTGTTGTTGTAATATTGTCCATTCTTTTCAGTTTTACAGAAACTGAAGAACTGAGCCTACAGAATAATAGAATATGTGGATGAGTGGGCTGCTAGGAGACAGTGAGGGTTGAGCAAGGTTAAGGAGATTCCAAAATGCTTTTTGTGGAAAGGAGCATTTCCCCTCCCTTGTACACCCACTCAATCCAACAGGACTATCTTTGCTCTGCTTTCTCTGTTCTCTGTGCTGGTCCCACACAGTTAGTGGGTGACTCCCCAGTTCCAGAAACTTTACCACCCTGCTACAGTGCCTTTACAGACTACCTCATCCGTGTGGGGCTTTATGCACATTTTATGAACTGAGCAATCATGTATATTTTGGGTGTACCACTTGATCCTTAATTCTGTCTCATCATTTCAAGGTTCTGCTGGAATTCTAACAGACCTACCAGCAGAGGGATGGAGATGTTCAGAAGTATCTTGACCACTGGAGGGAATATACTACTGTTTTGGTTCTTTTGGCTTTTTTTGGGTTTTTTCCCCAGGAAAATACTAACTAACACCATCCAAATTATTTGGGAAAGATTTGCAGTCCGCTCCTCCCGGGCTCACACACTGCACAAAGACAAGGAATGTGACATTTTTTCATTGCCTGTTCTCTGTGATAAACAGTGAAAAGTGGGGACAGAACCCATAAGCAGAGTGGAATATTTACTTTCCCAGACACAGACAGAACTCCCAAGTGAAACACAGAATGTTCTAAAATTATTTTAGAAAGCTCTCTTATCTCTTGTCCTCTGTCATTGCATTGAAAGCACTGACAGCTTTAATAATTTTGGACAAACCTTATCTTTTCCTACACACTCCTTTTCCCATGTGCTCTCTGAAGAGCAGTCGAGCAAGTTCTGGGGAACTTTTATTAAAACTTCATTAAATCATACAAGTGTTTGTGATGACCACTTCACTTAGCAGCTTGGGCCTTGGAGTGTCTGTGCAGATGCTCAGTCTAGAGGGCTCTGCCTGAGACCGGTTAAGCACCCAACAGTTTAACACAATTTTAGCTTTTAGAGAGGTCTGACAGTGCTGTAAGGAGTGAGGCTCTAGGATGCATTCTTGAGAAGAGGCCATTTAACCTGTCTTAATTGCTGAGGCTAACCATGCTGCTTTCTTTCTTTCATGCATGACTTCTTCTCTCCAGAAACTCCATGCCAGACCTCAGAAATGCTACTTAGTAGAACTGCCTGCTATAAAACTAATACATTTCTGTGAAGAGCTTCCCTATAGGGAAGTACAAGTTTCTGTGCTTGAGAGAAAGGAAACATATTTAACATGTGCACTTTCTTATCATATTGGTCCATAATTTTTCCATATCTGACATATACTTTAATGGCAAAACTAAAAAAATCAAAAATATAAAAGTGAACACCTGAGAATTTTCCCAACTTAAAACTACTTCAAAAACCAAAAGCAATTTTCAGGAAAGGTTAAGACTATCTAATGACACTTCTAGTAGAAATGTTGAGATTCTTAATCCTCAGGATGAGTTTGAAATAAAGAAACATGGTCAAAAAACAGACTTTACCCTGATTTTGAAGCCTGAATTTTCTGTAGGCTTCATGTGAATACATGCAAGACGCAGCTTAGTCAGCTCCTAGTTGAGACGTAGAAAAAGTTTGCATGTCTCGAGTCATGATCATACATACAATTCTGTCTGCATATGCTCTTTCAAAAGTAATTTTTGTGCTCTCATTCAGATTCATATCTCAAGTCTGGCAAGAAAATGAACTTTTCGCTCTTAATTTTACTCCTCCAGGGTCTTGCTAGTCTGGAATTCTGTAACAGTTAGGTATCAAGAGATTAATTAGGAAGAGAAAACACTTTTCCGTATTGAATCCAGAACAGAAACACGAACACAAAACCCTCCTTCAAAATAATTATAATTTGAAACACAGTAATGTTTTCTACACAACCAGCCAGTTGGAATCAGTGGGTGTCTTTCCTCTCCATTTGCTGTGAGTCTCCACATTCCCAGGCAGGCAGACAACAGACTTGGCTATCTCAGAAATAAGCACTGTGCATTTGAGCCTCAATATTCCCCTTTTTTCAACTTGCTGTCAAATTTCAGACCACAAACTAAATGTAAATCTCTCAGTATAGCAACTCTTGGACAGCAAAAAATATTTACGTATTCCATACCAAAAGAAAAAAATTGGCACTGTCTCACAGGTTTTTCCCCCCAGTAGAAACATAAAACAAAGTCTAAGAAGTCTATACACCTGGGAGGTCCAACAGAAATCTGTGGGAAACAAAAGACACTATTGATATCTGGGGCACTCTACTCCCTTAAATACACAATTGATTCAGATCCTTGGACGTCTTCAATTAAATAAACATTCAGAAAACAGTGGGCTCACTATTAGCATCATAATAGCAATTACAGTACACTTGATGGAGAAAATTATTTGGTTTACAATAAAACTCAGAATTTCTCATAGGTAGAGAGAGCTGGAAATGTAAGCATATGATTTCTTGTTTTTCTGTCTCCAACTCAGAAACAGGGATTAAAAGGCAAAACTACTTAGAAAAGGGACATGAAAAAGGGACAGGTTTATCTGTTTGATGGGTAGATCTTTACACTAAACCAAATTATTCCACTGTACCCAGAGGTCACCTGCACATCCTTTACCTTTTCTCACGAGAGTACAAAAAAAGTAAAAATGCAAATATAAACAAAATATAATTTCCAATTCTAAGTGTGCTATACAATCCTTGGAGTTCAACAGACAGTGAGAAGGCCAAGCATACAACAGCTTTAAAAATTACCTTACGTTCACACACACACAGAGCATTGTGTGTTTGAAGTATCCAAAGAAACTCTAGGTTAAATATAAAATATAAGGAATTTAAATTTTCATGCTTCATGAGCCTAAGACTTGTACTAATTGCTGTAGTTAGGAAGAAAGTAGACCCAGGAGGCAGTAACTGGATTTAATCCATTACACAGTTTTATAGACCTTTTCTCTCTGAGGTGTCTGACACTGGACAAACTGCCAGAGTATACAAACCAAGAGTCTGCTGTAATGTAAATCTTATATTCCTATAAAAATGGAGTTTGAAATTATCTTGATACTTGACTTGCTTGTATCACCTACTCATCCTTGTTAAAATGAAAGAAAACTATTTTGCATTACATTTCAATAGAAAATTATATCTGTGGACATACAGACATCAGAGAATCACCACAAATTATGTAACATCTACCAGCTGATACAAGCCTATCATCACATGTGAAAGGAAGAAGAATAATAATACAAAATCCCTGAAACAAACTGAAGAGCCACATATATTTGGGACAATTGAGGCCACTCAAATAAAGATTCTGAAGCTTTTCAAAAATATTTCTGTTCAATTAGATCAGCATGGAATTTTTTGGTCGGTAAATAACTCACCCAAAGTGTTTATCTAGTAAAGTGAAACCAAAAAAATGAACAATAATCCAAAAACCACATTAAATTAGAGTTGCTGTGTTGTGAAGAGATGAATAAAGCATATTTAAATAACAACGTACAATAATAGAAAGTACAGATTACAAGGAAGGAAGAAATATTTGGCTAATTTTTAGGTTGTCACTTTTCTCCAGTTCCCCTCAAGGAGTTCCTCGTCTACAGTTCTTTTTTCCATAAAAATCCCTACAAAGTCATTTTTTCCAATCATCTCCATAACATCTCTTCACAGCATTGCTATAACACAGCTTCTACTTCTGCTGAAGTCTTGGGGTGAGATCCTGGACCTTGAAGTCCTTAAGCAGACCAACAAACAATTTACTGGTTGGTCCAGATTTCAGATTTTACAGAGACAACTCTACTGCACTTGGAAGAGCTTTTATTTACTCAATCCATAGTTTTATTAGTTTTTACTTCTACAAAGTCCTCCAAAGGTCAGTTAATGCCACCAGAATTATTTTACTTTTATTGTGCACATCCTTTATGAAACAGGAGATATGAAAATATCCTTAGAGAGGTCATCCTAAATAAGACTCAAGGACCCCTGAAATGCATGCTGTTTATTGTTACTTAGCAAACAAAGTATAGCAGGAAAATGAAATGTAAATATTGATAATAAGAAAATTATCTTTTACATCTCCTCCTCCTCCATTCAGTATTTTTTTTCTGAAAGAACAATACAAATATTCTAATCCAACCCAAAATTCCAGGATCCATCTGAGTGAATCACTCTGTAATTGACACACAACTCTCTACCTACATCTAAACCCTCATCAAACAACACAAGGATAGCAGTGAGAAATCTTCTGCTGCAAAAGTTACCATCAAGTAACATTTTACACCCAAGTTGCAAACATCACAAGGAAAAGGAATAAAAATTAAAATGCTAATAAATCTTAAATGATAATGATAAGAAAATGAGCCTATAATTATTTCTGCCACTTACAATGCATTTTTAATGCACTTCTGTGTGGTAAGCGCCATCAATTATTATTTAGATTAAGAAAAACAAACCAAATTACCTCTTAATTTAACATTATATACAACCATAAGGACTCTGTGAAGTTTAGACTCATTTAGAATGTGTGACTTTCCATCATTTTACCAGATTTTAACTCTCAAATTCTCATCTCACCTGCTACAACATCAGACCTCAGCCCTGAACAAAAACAAGCCAGAGAAACTTGGACAAAAATTTAATGATACAATGTTTTAAATATTTAAGAGCAATTTGAATAAGTACTAGTCATCTTAATAGCACAATTTATAAATTCTCACCAGGAGCAGACATTTTCTCATGATAAATTCTTCTGTTAGAATTCAGCAATGAATTAATTTTTAATAAGGCAATGATCTTGTTAGCATTAAAGGTGACTTCCCCTTTCTTTTCACATTAAAGAAACCAGGCCAAAATGCTCAAAGTGATCAACCTCTAGGTGCTAGGTATAAAGAATGATGATTTTTCACACATTCTAAAGCATGGCTAAGATAACAAAAAAATTAAGAAAATATATAATTTAATAATGCAAATAGGTTTCAACACAGCAGAATGAGTTACCTTAGAAATTTCAGCTGAGAAACTAATCTTAGCTTTTGTATTAAGTTCAAAATGCAGTTACTTTTTAAGGCATTTTCATAACTGTGGTTTAATATTTTATAATTTTTGAAACATTTTTAATAGTCTACATTTTAAAGGTTTCATAAATATCTTGCTATATGTGTGATAATATGTTTAAATATCAAACCAATTTATTATACATCTATATTACTAATTTTTCTGCATGGCCTAAATTATTGCTTATAATGTTTATGCTGGTATGATAATACAACAATAATATTTTCTTTCAGATTTTTAGTCTACTTTTCTTAAATAGTACTAATTAAAAAAACCCAAACTCATAAATTAGTGAAAATCTAGATTAATTAAGGAATTTTGCTGAGAATAGAAAGGAAATCCTCTCTCTACAGAATGGGGAAGACTGAAGCATTTCAGTGTGTGGCAAAAAACCAAAAGAAGTGGGAATCACACAAGGATGGTTGATTTTTGACACTGTGTAGCATAGCTTGCTGTATATTTCAAAAACATTTCCTCTGAATGGAGAAATTAATTCATGAACATTTGCTCATAAATTGATAGAAGTACACTCAAGTGGTGTAACATAAAACAAATAATCCAGACTGAAATATTTTAGAAATATGCATGAATTCTTATTTCCCTTTTAAGAAAAAAATAGGGATATACAGAGAGCAGAGCTTTTCTCAGCTGAGAGAGAGGTTTAGGAGAAAAACACTCTGGAATGAGTGTTTCCTCTTTAAAAAAAGGGTTCCAACAATCCCTTTCCACCAATAAGAAATGAATACCAGTGGATGAAAGTGAAAAAAACGCAACCATTTATTGATCAACAGAATGCCCACATGGCACAGCAAATGGTAAATAACTGCTAGGTATTGAACTGTGAGACCTCACCCCACCATGCACACACACACTGGAACAAAAACCCAAAATGCCAGGGAAAGAAAAAAACCCAGCAGTGGTTTGCCCATGGTGGGAGCAAATGGCACAGGTCTTGAGGGAGAGGGGGCTTTGACAGAGCCAATGAAGAGCCCCAAGGCTCCCCCTCCCCCAGACCCACCTCACAGCTACAGTGACAATTTTTGGATGTAAAACAGATGACGGGGGAATAGACTAATCATCATAAAATCACCCCAAGACAGTTTTAAAGCATTTTCATGGGGCCTTCATTTAGAAGAGAGTAAAGTATCGCTGGGAGAACTTTGGGATGTCAAATTTTAGAGGTGTACAGATATTGAATTTATTAGCCGACACATAAATAACTCAAGAAGAATTCACACATACTATTAAATACCTTTTAAATTATACATATGTGCATACATAAAGTGTGTGCATACAGAAAGTGGAGGCTTTTTGACCTTTGTCACATTATTATATACACATAGATCTTTAGCAAATATACACAATTAACCTAAGCCTCAAGGAAAGAAAGCATTGTGAATCGAACTGACATTGGCAGAATAATAAAATGTCTCATTTCTATTTTGAGCTTTTTTCCTTTCAAAAACCATTGCAGATACTAGTGAAAATGTAGGTGCTGTATTTGAGCATGCACAGTTCTCAGTCTGAATAAATAAAAGTAGGGAAAAAGCAGGAAGCAAGGACACACACAAACTGGGTTTTATAAACTTCCTAGGATTTAATTTTCTAAGTTGATCCTAAATTAAATTGCCACGTGTGGAATGTTGCCCCAGGTTTCTTGGCTAAGAATTGCAGTGGTTTAGCACTCCTGTCATCCAGGAGGGAATATGACCTCGGGCTCCAGCCAAAATGGGTTCTGTTCTGCAGATGTACACAGACGGCCCTGCTCGAGAGCCCTAGTACCAAACAACTGACTTACAAAGACATGCTGCTGCTTCCCGATGTAAATACACTTCTTCCAGATTCACAGTTTCATCATTTCCGTGCTAAAGAAAAATGCTGAATCAGTGTTTCTAAGCGGAGGACTGATAGATCTGAGCTATTTTATTTATTATGAACGGCTAAATTTATTGGGGTTTCTTGTTTGCTTTTTATTAGTTATATATTGTTTTCTCCATTTTTAAAATAAATTTTATGGTGCTAGTCTTGCTTTTACAGTCAACCCTGTGAGTTACATGGCATTTTACTGCCTTCAGACTTACCTTTCATGGCACTTGGGCTTTTCCTCCTGGTAAGTTATGTGAAAAATCTTTAGAGAAGTACAGAGTTATTTAATGAAGCTTCGTATATAATAAAATTATATCTTATTGATACTGTCTATGTTCACCATTATTGTTATTGTCTGTGTTAGCCATTATAGTATGTTTAAACTTTTATTACTATTTATTCATTTAAAAAATTTAATCAGTGGAAAAAAACATGTAAACCAAAGAGGTAACATGCCTGGTCCTACAAGCTTTGTGGCCTTTTTCCTACCAGTCTCAACCCATTACTTAGACCTCAAGGAAATTGAGCTTTGGTTTGTAAATATGTTAGTGCATACATAATAAATTAACCTGTGGTATTTATTTGGAGCTGGGAGCTAACATTTTCAAAATTCATTTCATACAAAACAAAAGTCCTTTGTAAATGTGAATGGGACACGGCAGCCTTACTCGCGACAGGAAACAACAGCATGAGCATTAAATTAGCACACAGCACTTGCTGAATTCTAACTTGTTAAACTGTCATGTTTCATTCGAAGGCGGTAGAGCAAGCAGAGCTCGAAGCAGCTCAGGATCTGGCCTGGTAAGTACAGAAAACCCCTGCCCTTATAAAGGGCATTGAGAAAATGCTTATGGTTCCCACCACAGAGCTTGTGGAGCTAAACCTAAAGTCTCATCTGTTAGTCTGGTCAACAGATTTTTTTTTTTTTCTTTTAATTCATAGACAAAAAAAATCTTATTTTTATCTCATCTTTCTTTGAATAGTGAGATATTTGCAAATTATCAGGGAAGAGCAGCTCTTGTTTGCTGCTGTTTTCCCATACCCAGTTACATCTTCTACTTCAGTGCTTTACATCATGTTTCGAATTGACAAAAAACAAAATTAAATGATGAGAAAGTTCAAAGAAAGAACAAATGTTTGAACAAAGTGATAAATGCTGGAGAAATAGAAATGTGGACATTTAAATGTATGCCAAGCTTTCCATCCCTGCTATGCAGCATAAATAACACAGGAGGATGTGGCTTCGCTACTTGAGAAGACATATATCAAAATATTTTGACACGTTCAATAAGCTGTTGAACATAACTAAAATGCTAAAGAAATAGATGAGCTGTAAGGAGGAAATATGCCATCATGTCAGGAGAAATGAACTGGATTATGTAAGAAAGGGACAACCCCTTGTTTCTCTTTTGTTTCTGTGAAGAAGCAGCAGAACCAGAATAAATAATGGAAGTTTAATTTCACAAACCAAACCCCTTGTCTAAAGCAGGACACCCCTTCCTACTATCAACAAAACCACAACAATGCTAGAGAAAATTTATTTTTTTTCTGAAGGACAAAGCAGTGTATCTATTGGGCCAGATGTATGAATCTGCACATATACTACACTGCGTAACTCCACCTGTATACTTTTTCTAAATACTCATTTACACATTTATTGAAGATATCGTCTTCCAGAAGGATAAATACTAGCATTGCTTTTATGGCAGATCCTGTTTTCCTTTGAAAGCGCTAGTTTCTAAATATATATATATATACACACTTATAAA
This sequence comes from Vireo altiloquus, assembly GCA_013396875.1. NCBI lineage: Eukaryota > Metazoa > Chordata > Aves > Passeriformes > Vireonidae > Vireo > Vireo altiloquus. The sequence continues at coordinate 96,388 of VZRF01006869.1, forward strand.
GAAAGGAAACTTCAAGCAGAGCTACTTCATTAAAGTAGTAAGTGATTTACCTGTTCTGCTTCAAGTGTCATTACTATTCCTTTAGTAATATCAACTATCATACAGCACATTTTATCTGTATTCATTTTTTATTTTTTTACCAGGTTAATGCCTTTCAGATGCCTTTAAAGACATACATAACAATTTCTTTTAAAGACTGCCTCCTTTGATTTGAAGCACTGTGAAGGAACTGCAGTTCGACTTGTCAAGAAACAATACTGTTTCTTAACAATTTGCAGAAAAATGTTTATCCCAACACAAAAAGCACACAGCTATAACTCATCTTCTGCCAGAGAAAGAGTGCTATATGATTATGCTTTCTTAGATGAAAGCAAGAGAAGTTGGATGAGAAAACTGGAAAAAATGAAAGCAGAAAATAACAACCACAGGGAAAGATGAAATCTCTGCTGTGTTGACCTCGATGCAGTCCAAAGTGACTTTAATGTGGTCAGAGTTTCAGTCATCTGGCAAGGCTGAACTCCCAGGTCTCGGTGTCAGGAGCCATGACAGCCAGAGAGCTAATATTGTGGTTCTCCAGTTGTGTGTCACTTGTCTTCCTCTCTTTCTATCCAACAAGCATTCTCTCTTGTTTCTCTTGGATCGTCCTAATCCAAGGTCAGCTTTTGCCAGCATCTTCTCGTCTGACACAAATCTCTAACTCTCTAATCAAGACTCTCATCTCTTCCAGGTCTCCTTTTCCAGCCAGCTTTGCCTGCCTCGTAAATCAATTACACACTCAGTTCCCAACCAGGATCTCTGTTCCCAGCTTGCCTTTTGTGCCTCACCTTATTGGAACCATCCATCTGGGCTAAATCTCCACCCTTGCACAACCACTGCTCACCTGCTAAATTAATTCTAGATCCATGCTACTTCAATTTAATAATAGGAAACCTATCTAATTCCCATTTGCATCAATGTAAATGATTTTAAACTGCCTGGCTAAATCGCAGCAGAGATTGGATAAATAGAACTCTGAAGATGGCATAAAAGTTAAAGGAGGAAGAAAAATCTCTCTTTGAGATGAAGTGAGCACCTGATAGTCATTTCAAATGAAATATAATCATCAAGAAATTGATTTGGGGGTAAATGTGAAAATATTGAAACAATCACTGTAGTGTTGAGCAACAAAAATAAGGCAAACAAGGCACTAGTTTGTGTCAGAATAGCGAACAAGTGACTAAATCAATGTGTCAATATAATACCAGACACCCTTTATAAACCTGAAATATCTAGGAAAAGATGAACTAATGTCTTCCAGGAAGATACTGACTACAGGACCGGAAAACTGGAGAATTTTTGAACAGTGAAGTTCTGGACTGGAGAAGTACTGCACAGTGAAAAATAGCAGATGGTTATAAAGAAATGTACTGGATATGGAATGACAAAGATTGTCATAGCTTGAGTATGTTTTTAGTGCAACAATAAAACAAACCAATGAAAGTCATATCATAAGAATTAATACTAAATAGAAAAATACATCATGTAACACAAAAGAATTGATCATATATTTATAGAAGCAGTCGTTGCTGAATTTCTTTGCCCTCAAGCTGCCCCATAGCTACCCAGACCATGTGCTGGCTATTCCTGAGAACACACATTGCTTGTCATCTTTGCTGATTAATGGAAATTACAGTGACATATCCTGAATCCAAACCTTACCTAAAGGTGACATGTAATCAATATATTTGCATTCCCTCACAAGTAAGGATAAGGAGGAATATGATACCCTGAACTTATACAAGAATAAATAATCTTGGCCATAAATATAAGAGCTATCCATCACTCCTACTTATTTTCCCTGGCAGCTGCCAGGCAGCAATTTTTCAAGCTGATACCAGGATCCTGGACATGGTGCACTGCTGGGATTGCAGGAAGAATGTGAACTGGTGTCAGGTTATAAATTGCTGCTCTAGTCCCGTATGGCACATAATCCTCCTGCAAGGCCAAACAAGGAACCACTGGATTTCACATGGTGGTTTTATGAGGGAAGAGAATCAGCAAATTTGAAAAAGGCAGCTCCAAGAGACATGAAGTGAAGCAAATTCAGCAGAAGGGAGCTCTAATATAACTCTCTGATTGCAGCCTGCTACTCAATTCCAAGTTCATCTTTGCCTCAAAATTGCCACTAAAGTTGAAATAACCAACAGCAAGGACCTTTCTAGTACTGCTGCAACTCAAACCATAAAACTTGTACAAAAAAAAAATCCACTACCCCACTCGGTATGACTAATGGAGCCACTGCATCTTCTGCTTGTAATAAGGGGCAAAAATTGACATGAGGGACTATTGAAGATCAGGCCTCCATGGCTGAAAAAACCTTGAGGCAAACATTCTTCCAAGCATCATCAGCAAGGAAGAGAGGATCTCTGATTTCAAAGTTGGGTGAGCATCATCTGCAGCTCGTGGTTAGCACTGCTTGCAAGGCTGTGAGCAGCACTCACTGTGCTGTCCCTCAGCCGTGGCACATCCATCTCCCACTAAGCCATATGGAAGAGACAACGGAGCATGAAGATCTCTGAGCCTGAAAGGGATTATGAGACTTGCTGATTATATGCACTGCACTTTCTAAAAAATATGTATTCCCACTTTTTTAAAAGAGACTTTCCACCCAATGATTCCTGTCACTGACACAGAACAGAAAACTGTAGAAAATTATATTCTTCTATCCCAATTTAATGCACAAAGTTGCTTTAAAAATATAGGATATACATGAAAGGGAAATGGCCACATCTGACTATACTAGGAATTCCTTCCCTCACTCAATCCCAATTAACAAAATTAAACACTGCTATAGTGATTCAAGACTTAAACCTGCACTTTTAAAGTCATTCTTCATCCTGAATTGACAACAATTTACCCCTTGAGAGTGTCAATAAGTGATATAAAAATTGAGCATAGAACATCCCAGAGATATTACTTTGATAGCAACAAATGTCATTCCTCTGTGTGTTCCAGCAGCACCTGCAACTTCTGACACAACTGCTCGGCCAGTTTCATTTCCACTGTCACAGGTGTGGGGATATCCAGATTATCTTTAGCAAGATGGAAATCCTCAACCCATTTCTCTAATATTAACTAAAAGACCGGGATTTTCACCCATTGATCTACTTCAATTTCACAGGGACATATCAAAAATGCTTGATTTTAAAAAATGCCAAAACAAATGCATCCCATTACAGTGGTGAGCAAGAACATCTCAATGCTTGTTTCCTGTCACTTGAACAACACTTCCAACCTCACTGAAGGTTGCTAGGAGAAACCAAATATCTGGAGAAAACTTGCATATATAAAGTGCAAAGGGGAGCAAAAACAAACTTAAATTTGCTTTTCCACTGTATGAATTTTATGGCTATCATAGGACTAGAACAAATCACAAGATGCAGATTTAATTCATTTCTAAAGACGCATTTTACTACTTTTAGCAGAAAACCATTTTTAGTTGGTCATCATAAGAAGGGCATAATTGACACAGCTGTCCCCAGTGTGGTGTAAATGGTCTGTAATTTTTCTGTTTTCAATTGAAAATATTCTTAACACATCAAACTGAAAACAGCATTCTGAAACTGCTGCTGGCACAGATGTTCAGTGGGAATCTAAATAATAAATGCAAGTAGGAACTCATGCGAGTGACTCCAAGTCTAAAATCAAGTGTTTCCCAGCAATTCCAGGGGCTCTCAGCATTCCCCTACGACTGAGGTAGTTTGAAGCACTGTAATAGATGTCTTTTCTTCATACTGATAGTTAATCTTTAACTTCCCTTGGGAAGGACAATGTCTGGAACTGCCTCTATTAGAGCATGTGACAGTAGCCAGCTGGAATGTCTGAGGGATTACTGAATGCACAGAGATCCTCCCAACCTTTGGCATATGGTGTATTATCTATGTGGCAATCTTACACGTTTATACTGTCTCACTCTAACATTTAAAATGTTTACAAGCTTGAATAAATAATCTGTTGTCAAAACCAAAAAAAAAATAGTAGAAAATTTACAGCTTAGCAGGAGAACTGGGAACCATTGCTAGAACTGAAGCAACCAGATATTTTTCTTTATTTCTTAAGTCTGTTTTGAGAGCTGAATGATATTGAAAAATACCTGATGAAATAATTCAATGTATTTTCTTTATTCAGTATGTGTATTTACTGGCTCTTACTTCTGAAGAGTGCATTAGATATAGCTACATTTCTCAAATAATTAATCACCATTTTTGTCAGTCAGAGGCAGCCCAGTTCAGGTTTAAATGGTGATTACTTTCCCTAGACTGCCGCTCTTTTAAAATTATTTATAGGATTGAGGACATTTCTAGTAAAAGATTTGACGTTTCCATGTAAATTTTCTAAACATGAAATAGTATATTGATCATTGTTCAACACTTTTCAGCAACCAAATATAGCAGAGAAAACCTATTACAAAAAGCAGTGCTGCATTTGTCCTCTAATTCCAGGTAATAGACAGGTGGCATGATGGAAAACTGCTGAACTGCTGATGGCACTGAAGGATTTAAATACAATAAAGCTGTTTTTACTGGATAGAAAGCTGCATTCCAAAACTACATTTTTCAAAAGAGGAAAGACTGAGGAAACTGGAGATATTGCATTACATGGGATATTAGGAGAAAAAAAATCCCTTAAACAAAATGTTGGGTTTTTAAAAATTTTTTCTCTGGTCCTTTTATATGCTCTCAAATTCAGAATGCAATTTGATTTAGCAATAATACAGAGTAATATTTTTTAACACAAAGGGAAGAGCTCCCTCCACATACTTTGCTGGATATGACCAGAAAAGGCAATTGAGAGCTCCAGCTTTCTTTTGGGCAGGCAGCTTCCACATGTGCAGTGATTCTGCTTTCATTGGGAAAGATATTACAATTTTTCCCCCTTTTGGGCAGTACTTAATAATCTGTTTTTTCTTCAAGTTGCTGAAATGTCCCTTAATTAAGTTAATTTAAAACTTGCCTAGCTGACATGAGGTATTAACACCACTGCATATGCTGATTAGATATTAAATACTTGAAGCTGTGATGGACTCTCTCCTCATACTAAACAAAGACACAAAGTGTGCCAGAGTTTGTTTATGTACCTTTTGAGAGGTCTGCACAAACATACGGGTTTGAACAAATGTACACTGATGCAGTCTGGTGTTCACAGTGTGGGATTTGAAGAAAGATTGCACGATCCCTTCCAAACTAAATTTGCAGCTTATTACCTGATTTCTTTAGAGCCATTTAGATTTGTTTGCCTATTGATCTCAGTGGCCAGGTCTAGGATCTCCCCAGACAGAAGAGGAAGGGAAAACCATTTTCAGAAGAAATAGCACTGAATACCAAAGTCAATAAAGATTTCTAAAAATAAAACCCTTCTTAAAAACTCACCTTTCCCCAAGAACCATTCTCTGTCTTAGCCATATCTCTATTTAGGTAGGTGCTTAATAAATATCTTCCTGCTGGTTTCTTGGCTGTAATATCAACAATCTAACGAGGGCTGAGAATTTAATTTAAACCCCTTTACCACAATCCTTTATTGTTAATTAAAATTTTACTTTAACACATCTTTAGATTAAAAGTCCCTTCTTTTTCCACCAGATGTTGGCCTGACTTCTCTTTTGTCTATCCCCAAATCTACCACCAGGATGGCTTACAAACAGATGAGTCAAAGATTAATCTCCTGAGTCATTGCTTCCACAGCTTCACTGGCAAGCAGTTATCTTTGTGCTATAAAGCTCTGTTCTTCCAAACAGAATGATTATTCTTCAGTCTGAGCATGGAAATCAAGAAAATGTGGGCCTTTAGCAGGGAGGAAACAAGTACACATTTTTAACTGAGGAGCCCTGAGTTCATCCTATGTTCAGATTGACAGGTCCTAATCAGAGAGCAATTACTTGGAGAATAAAAAAATCCATCTGAACTAATGCAAGCCCTTCCACCACTGTTACTTTTCACTTATTTTCCCATGTTTTGGGTTTTTTTGGATAAATACCCTTATATATAATTAGTCACAAAATAAATATAAATATTTCCTTAATAATAACTAAAATAGCTTGGCTTAAGTCACAGTACAGAACATAGTCCCAAACTCTTTCCTACTAGAAAATATTATTAAAGGACCTAAGTGTCCATTTTTTATATGAGAGATGGTGTCATTCAGTTCAGAATGCTCAGAAGATTAAAATACCTTCCCTGCCATTTGGTCTAAAGAGAAGCACATCAAGATTCCTTTGCACTGAGAAGTGCAAGTTTGATATCAGGAGACCTCCTATAGAAAATAAATCAGAGTGGTGTTCTTAAAACTTCCATCGCTTGAAAACCTAAATCACCTTCATATTGTCTGCAAAGCTGAAACATTGTGTTTACCTGAAAGCAACATGTACTCTCATGTCTTTTTTATATACAGTAATTTTATTATGGGGATTTATTTTCAAAGGAAATTGAACAAGGCAATTTAAAGGCTCTCAGAGGAATAATAAGCAGTAGTCAGCCTTGGCGGATGAAGCGGTTATTTCCTATTTATTTTTCTATCATGTGTTCATACCAGAAATAGGCCTTTAAACGATCAAGTAGGAAACAACTGCAATCTCCAGGATAAAATGACAAAAATAATTTTCATAGAGAACCACAGACCTACTAATAGGTTTTTTGGTAAGGTAATCAAAGTAGAGTTGAATCTGTACAATTAAAGAATGTGTCTATTTAAAAAATGGAAGAAAACAGTGGGACATCCAAAAAAATAATGTCTGTGTACATGATGTTCAAAGGTGGAATGTCTTAAATAATTTATTGAGAAAAAAGAAGTGAGAAAAAGATTACATCAAAAGAAGGCACAGAGAATACATCTGAGGTGAAAAGCAAAAACTGAGAAAACTGATTTGTTCCTTGGAAGTGGTATCTACAACTGTAAATTAAGGAGAAATTACTTACAATGGAATTATACCCATGGCCCCCCTTCAGAATTTGAGAAATGCAAGGACCAGGGTACAAAAAAACCAAGTTGCTGAAACAAAGTACTAGTTTGTGAATATAATGAAGTAATAAAATAAAGTAAAATGAAAAACATCACTAACAAAATTCCAAAACAAGCTGTGCATTCCTTTAGTGCTAAGGCGGGGAAAATAAAACCAAACAATGCCTTTTGAGAAGATAGCAAGCCTAAAACAAAGGTCTGCATTTGGCACACAAGAGAAAGAGCAAACAGGATTATATATTCTAGATTTCCTAAGGGAGAATGGATAGAAAAAGAAATGTTGTTGATGGCAAAAGAACTAAAGAAAAAAAAGGTTTTTTGGGGAGGAGAGGTGTCTAGAGAAAGGCAGAACTTTAAAATTAATCAACCATTGCTAAGGACTAAACTTCAGAGGTATTGAACACGGATCAGGAAAGATGGCACTGAAGGACTAACACTCTCAGAAGAATAAATACAAATGTGCAAATGAGGAGGTCAGAGATCAGTAAATTTGATGTGTTTTATGAAATCTGTTTTTTAGATATAAGTGGGCAGAAATATGATTTCATGCACTAGGCAGTGGAGAACTTATTATTGAAACTGACAAGAATGGCAGCAAATCCTCCAAAACTGCATGTATTTGTTATAGCAGTTGCTAAGGAAATACATAGAAATGTTGAACTGGAGTTACACGCCATTAAAAAAACCAAATCAAAACACCAAATTAAAGTATTTATTCCACCATCTGTTCTATACAAAGCAAAAGTTATGAAAATTTCAAGAGGCTTTCAAGAATAAAGAGCAAAAGGATTGTTAATTAAAACCAGCAGGGGATGATCTCCTCATTCTCTGAATCTCCTTTGATCTTCCTTAAAATGTGGCCAAATGTCTAGAGATCCAAACATCCGGAGTGAAGTCAAAGAGGCCACAGCAGTTTATTCATGTCTCTGCCACAAAACCCTTCAGGTATACTCCACTTGTCCTTTTTGATGGATTAAAAAAAAAAAAAAAAAAAAACCAAAAAAAACTAGAATGGAAAAATTACTCTTTGTGATACATTCAGGTAACTTTCCAAGACTTCAAAAAGGGTCTCAGAATCATTTTAATTCTGAAGCAGATAAATAGGTGTTTCCGCAAAATCCACTGTTTATTGCTCCTTCAATCTTATGATTTCAGAGGACAGCACAAAAGAGAAATCTGTGAAAATGCTCTGAAATGGTCCATCAAGATGGAAGGAACTGTGAAGGCTCTGGGTGATTTCAGGTTCTGCTTAAGGAAAGGGAAAGCAACACCTTGAGTACATTCTTGAATTTTTGTTTTCCCATATAACAGCCTGTTTTCTCTTTATTTCTATTTTCAATTACTCCAAAAAGGTTTGCTCAGTTGTTGTAAACACTGCAACTTTCAGTGTTTACTTGTTTGGTGTAGAGAGTCAGTGGAAGCACAGCTCTGAGAAACCCCACTGATATGGCCACATAACTCATGCCACATGCTCAGTGCATACCATGGCAATTATATTGCAAAAGGCCAGGGCAAGGTGCATAAAAAACTTTTGGGGGGGTTTTGCTAAGTCTCCATGTTTTACATTTTACAGCTTGAGCCTGTGTGGAGCTGTAACACAAGTTGTGTGTTTATTTGTCGCAATTTAATGATTAAGTGGAGCTCCCAATAACCACTTGCTTAATTCCAATATTATTTCTGTAGAAGTATAGGTTTCATCATAGAAATAAAGTTACATGAAGAAAGCTTAATATTTCATTTTGGTTTTTTAATTTTCATTCCTTTCTGTGCTACAGTGATCCCAGAATGTAATTAATGGTAGAATATGGTCAGGTAATTGCAAGTAGTTAAGAGCACTTTAGGAAGTTACTGCCCTTGACAGCTCATTCTGTGAAGACCTGTCATCCACTACAAGACAAAATGAAATTATTTTGCATGTTTCTTTCAAGAAGAGACTGCTGGATACATGCTCTGTAGCCTCAAGCTGAAGATCCAAAATACTTCCTCCATTTTCCAGTCTTTAAGCACAACACATTCCATATGGAGACATAAGCACATCGTTACAATATTATTAATACTAAGCCAAAACCTATCATAATTATTTGTTCCCACAGAAGTTGTGGCAGGCACAAAGGCTAAACCACTTAACTCAGTGACGTAGAACAAGAGCTGTGTTTCTGCCAGGAACATTGCCCCCTCTGCCCTCTCTGCTGGTAAAAGTGGCAGCTGTAGAAGAATCAGAGACTGGCTGCTAAGCAATGACTTCCCATTAGTGTGACTGAAAAGCTTCCTTAGCTTTTTCTCTTTCACAGAAGCATCTACTTCAGCTTAACAACAGCAGAACTGTTACAGAAAGCATATTCAGAATTCCATGGTTATCCAGGATTTGTGAGTCCCTCTTCTCTGAGCAAGCAATGCTACTGTTACAGAACTCGTGCTTGATTACATACTGCATTTGATCTGAGAAACTGAACACTGATTGCAAGCCAAACATTTGATCTGGGAAATTAAACATACAGTTACACACACAGCTGGCTCTTTTGGAAATGCTTTAAGAGGGTGGCCCAATGGAGACAGGAGGAGTAAGGCATTAAGAGACACAATATTGAGAGGAGAAAGAGGCATTACGTGAATTGAAGAACATTTTTTCCAAGAAATAGTGATCTTTTTGCTGCCTCTCTTGTTGCTAGAGAAAAATTTCCCTGAAAAGATAGGCTGACAAGCCTCTGGAATTGGTGAGGCCCAGCAGGGTCTGCTGCTGGAGCTCCAGACTTCCATCTAAACCTGGCATAGATCTGTTTCTGAATAAAAAGCAAATCACTGCTTCCCTCCCCTACATTCATTTCTAAGTAGAACTCAAAAATTATTAATGGTGCTATCTTAAAATAAAACATGATATTTCTCCAAAGCATATCTGACAACTCTGAAACCATCCAAGTCTCTTCCTGCTGAGAAAAGCAGCTTTTGAACAGCCATCTAAAATATCTTTACCATGATCATTGTCCTGCGCAGGCAGGAACTTAAAATTCTGTGTTAATGTTCGAGCTGAAGTGATATTAAATTAAGATTAATTTTGAGGTATTAAATATGTATGAATAAAACAGTAAGGAAATCAAGTTCAAGAAATGCATGCAATTTACTGGGTTTGACTCTCGCTTCACTTAACATTATAGCAGTTACTGCAATCAAATTATTGTTTATTTACTCCAGAGAATCCTGTTCCCCATTACGCTGGATTCCAGCCACTCCAAATCTGATGAACAGCGGGCATATTTTGGTGAGAGGTTTTATTTTAGTTCCTTTTATTTTTCCCTGCTCCAAATGCTATTTCCAAAGGTTCCTATCCAAGTTACTAGATGATGCTATAGTTTTCAATGTTACTGTATTTGGCCTATAATTTATACAAAATTATCTAACATTTTGTTTCTCGGACAAGCTTTCGAGCAAGCCAGGCGTGGGACCACCCTTCAGTGACATATGCTCTCAAAGGCATTAGTACAATTAAATAGTAAACCAGGTCTATTTGAAAGATGAAATGGGTTTTTGATGATACATGATTTAAAAAATAAAATGTAAATTTATTTGGCTTTTTTCTGAGGAAAACAGTCACAAATATATCCAGTTCTATAAAAAAGTAACATTTTCTTAGAGATGAACTTGCTTTCTTGTGGGTTTTTTTTTTTGTTGTTGTTTAGGGGTTTTTTGGGGAGAAGGATGGACGAAAGCTGCTCAGCTTTTGTTGTGTTGAGTTCCACTAAAGACTTTCCAAGCAATGGAAAATAATTCAACTCCACATTTTCTGGGCAAGCTGAAGGAAGATGCTGTTTCCTTGCTTTCTATTAAGAATGTCTTCCATTGCTACTAAATTATGTCTCAGTATAGCCAAAGCTCCTGCTTGTGTCTGGAGATCATTGAGAACAGTGTTGAACACAGAGTGTCCATCCCAGAACATTGCTTTCCATAGACATTACACAGGGATTAAGATTCAGCCTTATTTCAGTGTCTCCTTCACCCAAAGGTTTTGTACACACACTTGGCAAACCTTTTCATCTTGTATCTCAAATTCTTTCAACAATCTGGCTACCTTTGTCCAAGTTATTCATGACAGAAACTTACAGATATTCCCAACACAGAAGGATTTTCTACCATTTCTATCTTGTTTTTCCCTGCATCTGTTTCAAAGCTTATGGTCCCAATTACTGCTTCTGTTTTTGCAGCTTCACTGTGGATTCAGAGAGAATCAGGATGTTAGAGAACAACAAAAACCCATGTGTAACAGCCCTCAAAGTTCTGTGATTGCTTATTCCCTGACCACTGCAAACCTCGTTCCTCCTGGGAAGGAAACCATGGTCAGGAAAACAAGAGTCCACACCATAACTTCTCTTAGAGTCTACCCCCCTCTCTTTGAAAAGTCTGTCTGTTAAATTTTTCAAAATGTTGGGGTTTTTTTTTAATAGCATACACATGAAGCTCTTCATATTCAAACCTTGCTGATTTAAAGGTTTCTATCAAGTAGAAACACAGAGCATGAACCAGCACTGATTTTAAAAAGATACTAAAAAGTTCCTTTCAAAGAAAATTAAATTCCATCTACAGTGAACATCACAAAACCATAATCACTTTTACTTTTTCTCATGCCCAAATACTTTCTTCCCTCTCCTAAATGACCAAAAAATACTGGAAAGTTGGGGCAGGAAAATTCAAGATTAAGCCAACTAAAGCTCAGACTGATCCTCCAAATGACATTTTAGTTTGTGCTTTCGTTCTGATGGGATTCTTACTAAATCAGGACTGCAGAATGGGATCTGAAATAGAGCACAGTGACTGATAATTAGTGCAGTGGAGGTTAGAGAGAAGAAAGTAAACATTATTGTTTCACTCCCTTACAATTACCACCTTAGTCAAGAATTGGGTGTTATTTTTGCTGAATTTTCTGTTGCTAATGGGGTCGTATCAGAAATTAAAAATCATTGATGATCATGTCTGACTGGTTGCCCCAGTGAGAAAAAGCAAACCTCTTCAAGTGCCGAAGTCCTGGAACTGGACCTTCCTCTGGATCTCATGGAGTGCAGTAGATTCAGCCCTTAGCACCACCTGCCTCCCAGCCTAGTTGAGGAAGTCCACAAAAAAGAGGAGACTTAAGAAATCTCTCTCATTGCCCTCATCCTGAAAAACTGAATACCCCAAAGTGGGCCTAGAGCCCAAAGTTTACATTATGCTCACTGTTCACAACTACACTGACAGCCAATGTAGGAGAGAAATTCTTTAATAAAGAATGTTAGTGCTTAGCAAAATCTGGCTTTAAAAACTTGTGTCTCACTAACGTGCAAAATTCTGGCTTCTGTTACATTGTACCAACCAACCCATTGCACCAATCCAGCTGTACACGAAGCTATGAAACTGAAGTTTTAAGAGCTCAAGACAAAATACTGAAGTATCCTCTCAGTAAGGCACAAGAAATTTTTCTCCTATTTAATTCCTCCACTTTCTCATAAAGGTTTCATAAGATAAGAAATTATTATTTGTCCACATGGAGTAGATGGTAAATTAGCATTCCAGTAATACTTTCAAATTTAAATGGATTATCTTTGATTTCTGTAGTTAAAGTATTCATTAAATGCCATTTTACCAACTAGAAATTAGAAGCAATTATGCGCATGCTAGTAGTCAGAGTAGGGACATTTCTCCATTTAAAACAGACAGAATTATTCACTGTTGGCATGGAACAATGCAACCTCTTCCTGTGCTCTAGGAATGTCTCTGGCACCACTAGCAAATACAACAGCTATTGTAAATCTTTCAGCACATTTTCTCCTATGAATGTACAACACACTATAGGACTTAGACTAGGTAATACTGATACTCAGCCTTGAGAAGTACACAACCCCTTGTCTAAATTTATTTTTATTTCCAGAGCCACTGATGTTAATGGGGATAACTCCTGTGGTTAGCTAGACATGTATTAAAGTGTTTTGTCCAAAGGTCACACTATGCCAGGGTGCATCTGAAGAAAGGTTATACTATGTTTGTGTGTGCATCTCTGCAGTCATGAAGAAGGGAAATAATCTGTAGCCAATAAATGCAGTGAGTGAATAAAACAGTTTCTGCACCCGATGCATCATTACACCCCTTCACTTTCTGAGGGAATATCCATTCCCTGAGTTTAGCACCCTCCAGTGCCACTAGAGCAGTCAGGCAGATCCACCCGAGCCCTCACCCCCCAGCACTCCCTCACAGCTGCACTCCCCACCGTGCTCCGGTGACAGCTCTTCCATGGGACACACTGCCTGTTCCGTAACACAGTGCAAGCACTGCATATTCAAACTGCCTCCTCGTTCCCCTTTATCCCTCCTCACTGCTCCCCACATCCTCATGCAGCCTCTCTGTTCCTGCACCCCCCGTGCCAGGTCCCCATCCCCATTCCAGCCTCAGAGCAGGAATTGTGCTAAGCAGAGAGGTGCCACACAGCTCCCTGAACTCTGTGCAAGCCCTTTTTCCAGGTGGAGGGGCAAAGAAATCCAGGTCAACGTGAGCGGCGCTGCAGGTGTGCTTAGCAAGAGGAGCTCCAAATTACACTGTGGGGGCTGTGCCACTCCCACTGATTCCAGCAGCAGCTGCAAGCCCCCCAATCTATTACATGTATAAATCCAGCATCTCAAGATCAGGATCAGTTACTGGAATCCTTAGACTCCAGAGTTTCCCACATTCCCAGGGACTGGCGGCCACTGTTACTTGTTAGAGAACCAAAAGCAGAGCCAGCATCGCCTCGTGTCGAGCAGGCTTATTACACATTTCTTGGATCCAATTTAGAACTGGTTTTAACAACCACCACAATTACTTTAATGTCTCATACTCCACAGTCTACAGATGTACCACACACAAAACCCCAGGGCCCAGGGCTGTGAAGCCAAGGGAATTACAATGGCTAAATTGCTTCAGATTTCTTCTGAAACTGTCAGAGAGGAGCAGTGCTACCGTCAGTTTGCTGCTCACTTTAACTGGTCTGCACTGTCACTTAAACAAATCTCACATTTACAATTTAATAAATAACAAAATACATACAATACTAAGTGAATTGCTGTAAAGATACTGATTTTATTACAGTGAAATACTAAGATGCCAGCCTGCTATGTTAATCAATATGGTTGCCTTGGTTGCACAAAGATAATTAAATTTTAATTGAAATTCACTAAGAGTAAGATTACCTATAAATATTTCAACAAAGAGGACAAAAAGAGAATGTTAATATTTTATTTATCATGGATAACACTTTTAAAACACCTTACAAAAAACAAAACAAACAGAAAAAAATGAAAACGGAATACAACTTTCTAAAGGAGTAATAACAAATATATTAATCTGAAATTCTTTACCAAGATACTGTTTTTACTTCATGCTCAGCAAGATTTTTTTGCTTAGCACTATAGATGACCTTTAACAGTCCAAATTGAGAACAGAAGGAGATGACCTCTCATTTTTAAGGTCTGTTTCAGGCAGACATGTGGATCCCATAAGAGCAAGATGGAAGCAGAATCATAAAACAGGTTCTTTTTCTCATTCACTTAAAGAAGAATAGATTTATTCCACCTATAACATAAAACAGTGGATTTGGGCTATACTAGTTGCCCTGGAAGATCAACCTAGAAGATCACCCTGGGTGAATAGCGCCCAATTCCCCTGCAAATTCCAGTGCCACTATCAGAGACACAGGGTCTCTGAATGAAATCACCAAGAGACTCCAAAATTCGGGCTGGACACTGTATGCACTAGGGCTCCATCTACCCAGGTCAAATTCCTCCCTGGATTGCCCTGAAACATTGGATCACAGCCACAAGACTCATTTCTAAAACCCCCTCCTTACAAATTCAGTGTAGCTGTTGCTACCTGGTGCTGTTCCTGTCTCTGTGAGTACCTGACCGCAACATTCTGGGGAGCAAGAACAAACAAAACACAAGGGGAAAGACGTCTCCACTTTCATAACACTGAGGATCAAATTCCACACTTGCGTAGCTTGACTGACTTCGATGGGTATGTACAGCACTAAAGGCTTCGTTTAGTAATTTTTTGAGGTAATGACCTTGGGTGTGAGACCGTAGCTAGAGAAAAGAGTATGAGTTCTAAATGATGTCCCCATTAACACAATTTTTACATGAAGCAGTAGGCAAAGCACTCTCGAGTGCAAATTCTGTCACAGCACTACGTGTACCTGGAATTATAAACACCCATCCTAATCTCACACTTGGCTTGGAAAATTTACCCTCAATGGTTCATAGTGAGAAGAAAGTGCTGATTATACCTGTTACTTCAGTTAATCCAAAAGTTACCAATGGAAGGTGGATTTTAAATCACTTGCACTAAGGGTCCTTTGGCCTCAGAAAGAAGTGTCAGATTCTGTTACAACTCTGCCAACTGATTCTCAGAAATGTTAATGAAAAAAATATTGCCACTTGCAAAAAGATCAAAATAGCTCTCAATAATGTTTTAAAATATTGACTAGCTTTGAAATCGTAAAAGGAAAATAGAACTCTACTCCAGAGTTCAGAGAGTAAGAAACAATACGGTACAGCAAATTATCGTGGTACACATCTGGGATACACCATCCCTGGAAGGGCCAGGAACAGATGTTTGACGTTTGCAACAGCAACTGCTATTCCCATAGCAGTACCTGGTGCAATCATGCCTGGCTTGATAATGTACTTCATGTGCTTCATGCTGCATACGCCAAATAAAGCAATAGAGAATGAGCAAAACAAGAGACAGAAGGAAGGAAATGAACAACAGCAGCTCCATTGTCTCTTTTCCTACTGGGGTTTGCTTTCACAACCCTTCTGCCTTGAAGCTCCAGCAGAGCAGGAGGAGCACGGCCGTGGCAGCTGCCCCTGGAGAGGGTTCCAGTCCTGTCCTTGGCACCAGGCACTGCCCTTGTGGGAACATGAGACACACTCAGATGAACTCACTCCCACATCCAGGGAGTCCCCATGGCCTTGGAAAGGTCCCCCTCTGCAGTCACTGGGCCAGCAGCACTAGAGTGCCCTGCATCTTATGACACAAATATTTTGCATTAAGCACTTGGAGTACATCTCATTAAGTACATCCCAATTTCTGCAGGACATGGGCAGAAGCAGCTGTCATTTCCCTTACAGCAGCAAAGGTTTCTTGAAAAAAAAAAAAAAAAGAATCAAAAATCAGAGCTACATAACACTGTTTAAGGGACTAAAAAAAAGCTGCAAAAAGACCTAACAGGATGTATTACACTTCAGGAATCTCTGCTAAGGTACATTTAAATCCTTTATAAAAAATGTCTTATTTCCAACATTTGGATATCTGATCAGTGTCTGTTTGGAATTAAAGGAATGAAAGGGTGTGTATGTGTGAATGACAATCATTAGCTGGGAAGCCCTGGAAAGCAGGTTTCAGCACTTTATATATAATTCAAGGAAAACCGCAATACATGGACTGAAAAGTTTATGGTTGCTTTTCAGAAATCAGATTATAAACATTGCACTGGGTTTTATTTTCCTTGTTGATTCTGTGCTGTTGCAGAATCTATCATCTGTCAAAAATCTAGCAAAAATCTATGATTTTTTTGGAGGTGTTAATGGACACCAGCAACAAAAACCCCCTCCTACCTATAGCAATTTTATCTTATCCATATGGAAGGTAGCCAGTTTATTTCAAGATAATTTTCATAAAATATGCCTAAATTAAAGCCATGGAAAACGCAAAGAAAGTATACACTTCTGTAAGCAGAAAATCCAGCTAAAATAAGAAGCTCAATATTAATAAAGAATTCAAAGGTGTTTGGTCAGTTTGCAGCAATTTTAGATTTTAAAATCCATGCATACAACCAAGCACCCCTTCCAAACCAACAATGATTTTTTTTTTTTTAGAGACCACAAAAAACTGTATTCCCTTCATATTTTTACATATTTGTATTTAAATTTAGAATGCTTTATTAATTTCATCATTAAATTGATACTGTTAATGTATTTCAGATTTATATTATTGATTTTGTAGCAAGAAGAAAAAATCTATTAAGAAATATTTAAGTAGTATTAAAAAGAAAAAAGGCACATTTAAAAGCTGTCAAGGATATTGAAATGACCAAAACACCTGAGCCTCTTTTAACCAGTTCAATTTCCAGGAAATAAACATTCTCTGCAAGAAAACCACAACCAAATTCTGCAAGAAAACTTACAATAAGTTTCTTCTGAGTTGTTGATCACTTAAATTATTTACTTGTTTCAAATATTTAACAGAGTATTTGACAATATCCTTGCAAAAGAACTTAAAAAATGAAAATAAAATTTAAAAATTTCTCCAGTAGCTCACCGAAAATATTTTTCCGTTTCTTTCCCCAAGTCCCTAGACTACAAAATTACTATATCACAAAGAAACCTTAAGGAGTGCTATCCATTAATTTCTTTTGGTCTTGTTACATCCAAGCTGTACACAAGGATAAGGATTATTGCATCCCTTGAATATGCATTGCCACTAATACTTTTTCCTGACTTGTTACATCTGAAGAGCTAGAATATTTTAATTTATGATCATACTAATTACATCTAGGGTATTAGTCCCTAAGTTCTTCAGTTCTAGGATAATTCTAAATTGTGCTAAGTCTCCCATTTGAGCAATTCCCGTAGGGAGCATTAGCTCTTAATTCTAGCCCATGAAGATGTGATGGGCACTTGTTTAATTAAGTAAAGTTGCAAACTCTTCCAGTATATAATATTCACATCTCTAGTAGCTTAGTAGGTAGCTCTATCCCTGTTGTAATCTATTCCTTAAAGTCTTATTTAGAAGTATCCCTAATATACAGAATATGAAAATCTAAAAATCAAACTATAGAGCAGCATTGTGGTAAAGGAGAATGCATGGAGTTTAACCTAAATATTTTCCACATTTATACAGGAAGTGCCAAAATACATTTAAAAAATCCAGAATAAACAGATTCTCAGAAGAAGTTCCTGGCCAAACTGTGAGACATCAGAAGCAAATATGTACTTGCCTGCGCAGTTTATCAACAGTATCAGATTTGAAGGAATTGAAAATTTTGTATTTGAAAGCACAGAATTCTGCCTGAAATTAGTGGGGTTTTTTTTCAAAGAAGCAAACCATTTTTTGTCTAGTAAGTAAAGAAATCCTGAGAAATCTTTATGTTAATAAATGTATGACTAAAAGGATATGAAGGAACCTCAACAAACAGGTGTTTGTGATTTGTCAGATTTCTTTTGTTGTTTTGTATGGGGTTTAAGGAACTTAATGCAAATTACTTACCTTGATCCCTATCTCCTGCTCCAAAAAATTTCAGGGAAACCTAAACAAGAGTTTTTCCCGTGTGATTTCCAAATAATTAGACCACTGTTCCAGTAAACAGAAAAATGCCAGTCTCTTTGGCACTTCCTCTTGGCCTGTGTCAACTTCCCAGTGACACCTAGTGATCATTCCACTCACAGGGAGCATTTGGATTTTCTAGTTCATCAGTCTTTTGAGTAATTATTACTTTCTCTAAGCCAGGTTGCCTCAATACAATTGCTTCATGCTTCTACTTCACGTACTTAGAAAAGAAATTTTGAAACTTTTATAAAAGTAGGACCTAGGAAAAATATTTAGACCTTTATCAGAACTTGGGGAAAACTGATTAGAATAAAATTTAGATTTTATCTAAATTAACTAGTCAACTAGGATTGTCAACAAAAAATGACTATGCATATCAGATGGAAAAATAATATGATTTTCATTGCCTGAAATCTAAACAGAAATGCCCCAGGATTGCCATGGCCTCAGGTACGAGAACAGAGCTCCTAGCACACATCATATACTTCATATACTGTGCTAGCACTATCTAATGTGTCACTGAAATTTTGAACTTCCTGAATTTTAGAGTATTACTCAAGCTTTCTGTTACAATCTTATTGCTCACTAAAGCCTTAAAGCACTCTAAAGCCCTTGATCGTTGTAATTCACCTGAAGCTCAGCCTTTCTTTCAAAATTAGCTGACTTATTAGACAGCAAGGCAACCTTTGATAAGAAAATGTATGAAGTTCAATACGGAAATGCAAAATAGATTTCAAATGAATTATTTCTGTCTCTTGTGAGTTAATATTGTATATGATTTATTTTAAAGCTGGCAAAGGCAGAATTTCATCTGCATTTTTAAACTAATTTTCTACTGAATAACAATATCTGGTGCTGGCAGCTGAGGGAACTGTCATTTTTAGCTCACTCCACCTGGCAAAGCTGATGACAATCTCTCTTTTGCAGGTAAGCTGCTTGTCAGTTCTACTGTCAAGACACTCTGAGGTGCTTACACAGGGAAACAATTCTTAATGAATCATTTGAAAAGAAAATTGTTTCTTGTTGGTCCCTCTCAGCTGAGCTCATGAGTTCTGTTCCTTTTATAGCACACAGAATATGGAACCAAAGAGCATGAACCATTATGGGGAGAACCAGGAGCACCCTCAGCAGCGGGGAATGCATTATGGATTGACATGACATACTGCTGCAAATGGTGTTTTAAACCACCACACCTCTTACATCAGGTGTGAGTTACTTGACATCGACCTTGAGGACACACAGACACAGCTTCTGCTGATGGCAACATTGGAGGGATGACAGCACAGGCCAAGTTTTGTTGAGCAAGGATTCTCTGCTAACCACTGCAAACTAGCTACCAGTGAGGTAAATTAGAAGTCATTCATGGCTTTTTGTTTGCAAGCTACACCCAACCTGAGCATAAGATTAATAAATCTTATTCTTTCCTTACTGAAAGCACACTGTTTAGATTCTAATTGCTGTGCACAAGGTAAAATGAACTCAGTTGTTCTACATGTGTCACATGCCAAGAGAGTAACGCTGCAGAAGAAAGCCAAAACCAGTCTGGAACATGTTTTCTGCATCACACTGAAGTGCCATTTTCCTAGGCACTGCCTGAGGCAACAATCACCAACAAAGCTCTGTGCAAACATTGAAAATGAGAAAATCACAAATGAAAAATTAACAAAGGAAAAAAGCCACTTTATCAACATCACACAGACTGACTAAGCAAGTTGACTTAGCAAACCTGACTTACATTACTTTCTCATTTTGTTCTGACCCAGTGGTTTAGGATTCACATCAAGGAACATTGATCAAAACAAAGAACTTGTTATTTTGCCACTAATATTTATTTGACCGATAAAGTCACGTGGTTTTTTTTTAGAAGGCAGACGTGGGAATTTCAAATATTCTATAGGAAATAGCTTTTTCGTACCTTCAAGTTTTTAAAATACCATAGCTGTAATGAATTTTGGTACACAAACCCTGGTTTCATCACCAAGATAATCATGTAACTATTCCTTGCTGTCAAGTCCTAGCCACCTACACATATGGAAGTCATTATAAAGTCAGTTAAGTTGCTGACTACAGATACATGGTTATATTTCAGGTTTCTAAGTAATTATTGGCTTAAGGTTTCCATCTTACAGTGATTTGTAGAGCCAGCTGCAGATGCAATTTGTGCTACTCAATGAAAGTTAATATTACTACCTTTTCACTAGTCCAGCTCATAGATGCACTGCTTTTGTGCATACACATTTCTATTTCAGAAATATCTGGAGGATTTGGTTATTTGGTTTAGTATTTGGAGGTGTTTCAAAACCAATTTACATATACAAAAAAGAGATAGGTCTAAAAATTTTAACTAGAAGTAATAAAAACATTGAGAAGCACAAAACCACATGACACTGAGAGATTTTTTTACAAATTGCAAGGATTAGATAAGGGAAACTGAACACGATTTTTAATCAATCCAATAATATTTTCAACTTTAAAATAGAAACGCCATTGAAATTACTTTCCATTTTATTCCGTTCAACAACTATTTCCTTGTAACTTCACTTAGCTGGCACGAGAAAATAGGATTTAATGGAGTTTCTACTGATGTTTTCTGTCTTGATTCCTTAACTCCAACTCCCTGCCATGCTCCCGGCGACACTCCTACTGCTCAAGAGATGCCAAAATTATGACCCATCTGCATATGCATATTGATTATCTAAGTGGTTGCTGCTTAACAGAATTTATAATGGCTGAGACTTGCTTGTCTGGTCACCAGTGGGAATGCTCATTTCCTCTGCACAGCTGCTGAAGGTCACAAAACTCATAGGAAGCAACATCAGATTTTTTTTTTCTCCCTAGTTAGGTTTATAGACAGTAGGCTGTTGATTTAAAAGTCATAATTAACACAGGTGAGTTTAATTAGATATTTGTCAGTTTGCTAAAAAGAAATCAAATAAAAAAATGCATTTCATTTTTCCAAACTCTACCACACACCTGTAAGCTGCAGGAACTTGTACTTTGGTTATTTAAATAAGATGCACTAATTTCACTATCAGACGGAACTTCGTGACAAGGAAATTAAAGTTTCTTCCAAAGTAAGGAAAGGCTTCAAAATTCAGAATTGAAATATCCAGTACTCCTATAAATGAAAAATTCAGCATTCTTTTCGTGTTTTGTTTCCTACTCCTGTTGCAGAAAAGAGGAATCCTGTAAGCTTAACACAAAAACTCAGAAACAACAGTGTTTTCTTCAGACATTCCAAAATTATCACCTTTAAGATAAGACCCATTCAATATTTAGTTCTTCCTCAACTCTTTTAAAATGCTAGCAAAATTTTATTAACATATCTTGAGTGTAATATATGTATTAATTAAGAGAAGGTTCTTATCATATTTTGTAATCAACCAAGCCAGAGTTGTAGGCTCCCATAGGTACAATGTTAGAAACAGATGGCCATCTATTCAACTCAAAAGAAAATTGGTGTTTTGATAATGAAATCTTGACCACCTGCCATCTGCCTGCTAATGATTAGGAGCAACAGGATCATTTGTCTGAGGAGCAGAGCATCTTGGACAACTTTGAGGGTTCTGATGATCTTGGTTCACAAAGTAAATTAGACATCAAATATTAGAACGGTTATCAGTGAATTCAATTTTCAATTCAATTTTCTTTAGTCAGGTTTTGACTTTTTACTGAGATCCTAGCTGGAAATTATATGTATATTAAACTATTCCATTTCCTGAAACGACATGCACGTAACCCGCAAGTCACCATTTTGTAAAGTTTTGGCTTCCCAAAACAAAGACATAAGGTGAAACTTGCACTCTGCAACAACAACCAAAGTAATAAAAACTGTTGCTTTCCAAGCTACTATTTGCAGACTCCAAGTCCAGCAGCAGAGGGAAAGTCTGTAGCTGACCCTCAGCCAGCCATGCATTGGCTGTGGAAGGGCGTGTTTCCCTCCCAGCTGTTTCTTTGAGGCAATCCCTGCTTGCAGTTTCTACAATAAGGTTTTTATTGAACACAAAAGTAGCCAACTACAGTGTGAAACTTCACATAGAGAAAAGTTATTTCTCTCAGGGGAAAACAGAAGACAGTTCAAAAACAAAGGTCTTGCACCCCCTGTGCCTATAAAGGGCAGGGCTTTTCTCTGATTTTCCTTTGTACTTCAGGAGCTTTCAGACTGCCTGAGCTTAACAGACCAAGAAATTATTTCTGTGGATGTACAGGACATAATGTCTTCACTTCTGAGGCTGGCTAGCATAACATCATCCCCCGACCCTCTGTGAATTCTCCTGGTCTCCTGCCTTGATCATCTTCCTGCTGTGTCCAGCTCTCTCCAAGTTAGCATCTTGCCTCTCTCCCTGCCCAAGGCTCAATGAAGCCCAGACATGGCACAGCCAGCCCATGGCAGCAGTTGTCCCCTTCGTCCTTCTCCTGGAACATGGCTTTAACACAGCACACACAGGGCCGAAGGCAAATTGTCAGCTTCTACCATCTGGTCTACATCACTCCTTCCCTCAGGAATCTGAGAGGGATTCCCTCCAGATATGACCCAGTGCTGTGTCTGTGCCCTAAGGGGATGTTCCTGGACAGTCAGAAGCATCAGTACTTTTGCTTGTCATGTTTCTACTTACATGCCATATGTTTGACAAGAACAAATTTAACCTCATACATTTTGAATTTTTTTTCTTCAGGGTACCTTCTCATTTTAGAAGTGTATCTATAATAGAAGGCTTCCTTCACAAACAAGACAGCAGTTTCTCAAGAGATTGCACAACTGCCACGTTTCTTCTTTACTGGATACAGAAAGGGATGTTTTTTCTGAAAAACGAGTTACAGGATGTAATAATTTCTATTTCTCTAAACGCACCACAGCAGATTCTGAGATATATGTGGGTACAGCAGAAGAATTTTTGGTTTGGTTTGGTTTGGTTTTGGGTGTAAAGTCATGTGTCCATTTCACCTGACCTGATGTGGATCTTCCATATTGCAGTCCTAGAAACTGCTACAATTTTAACATTTAGCAGATCTTATTTACAGTGTTATATTTGTTTGCGTCTTGGAAGCTGCATCAATATAAATAACTGTACCTTTTTCTATTATTTTCCAGCAACACAGAAGCTAAGGTTCATTACCTTTTTTTAATCACCTTGTGCTATATTCCAAAGAGAAACAAGGTTTCTGTCCTCAAGGCTGGAGACAATAGTTCATTCAGCTACTCACTTCTGAATCAACTGATCAATATCCTCCACATAATCTTCTCTAATAATACTGATATTCTCCAATAAAGCCATACTCCCACAGGAAGTAAAACCGGCTGCTATTTCTACCCCCTGTGGGTATTTATATTTTCTGAGTGCATGCATACTGTGTCTCTTTCTGTGCCCTTCTTTGAACTCTTCCCACAAGCCTTACTTTCTGCAATCAAATGGTACATCACTGTTTTCCTTCCATTCCTCCTGTCTTAAGTTGAGAATACATTTTGCCACGTGCCTTTTTAGTGCAGAAGAAACACTCCTCTCCCAACTTGCCAAATTTCTGTATATTGATTGGATGACTTAGTTTGAACAGCTTTAGGCTTCAAATCTTCCCATTAAAGACTTCTTCTTTTTTTCCCTCTTCAGGTTCTGTTCCTCTTGACTCATCCTATGTTTCCAACAGATTTCACAAGAGTGGACTGTCAGCTTTCATATCACTTGGTTACAGAGATAATTGACCTGCAACAAATGCTTTCCCACATGCTCAGTCCTACCCAGTCAGCCTGCCTTCACTTACCCCAGATCTTGTGGTCCTGCTGCCCCCTCACACATTAATAAGCTTCCAGAGCACCCCCATGCAACAGGACAGGACAATTTAAAGAAAAAGAGAGTGCAGAGTTGTTCAATAGTTTCTCCAAAGGACTGAAAAGCAACACCTGGAGAGCTCTGTGTGGAAGGGAGTGTGTGAAACATGCAAGATTTGCCATACACAAAAAAATTGCAAAAACCTAATTTCAGAGACTCAAAGCCAAACTACATGTGTTGGAAACTTAGGTTAAGCTTAATTAAGTGGAGTACCTGGAGAAAGAATCATAGTGCAGTCACTGATCTTAGCTGATACATTTTTTTTTTAAGTCTTAACTTTTCCAGGAACTAAGACCACAAGTATGCGATCAGAAAACACTAAAGATACCCTTTAATAACAATAGTGATAGCTGCTAGTGATAGCTCATTACACTATACTGAGTAGATTCCATGTATCTAATTATGCAGATTCACAGCAGAGAAAATCCTGCCAGGCAGGACAGCACTAGATTGGCACATGTCTTCCAACACCACAGTCATTAATGCCTATGGATTTGCAGGTTATATTCTTACTAATATAAATTCCAACCTTTAGAGAAAAGGCATATAAAGCTATTTATGGCCCCTCACCAGGCCCCAGCTGATGCTATCTGAAAGTTATTCTAGGTTTTAATACCCAAAGACAAATAGTGATATATCAATATGTAAGAAAATAAGCAAAACTAGATTGAAATATCATGTTTTATGTTTATCAAAGTTTGGTGATTTAAAAGAACTATCACAAGTTATAGAATAAATTTTCAAGGAATAAGAGACAGTTAAATTCTCCTTTATATCAGTCTTTATTCTGTGTATTAATTCCCATTTACACAAATCATTTGCCCTTTCACATACTTTTGGAATGTCTTTTAATGAGTATGTGAATCATCTTCCTCTCTTGAACAACTCAAAGATAGTATATTAGGTGACAAGCTGATTATTATAATTTTGCATTTTTTTCCCCAAGTCATGGTCACCAGCTTTATGTGATGGGAAAATCATGACCTCTCACTTCTACTTCTCTCCCATATTACAGCTGTGTAAAAAACTATAACTAAGTGCAAGAAATTAGAGACATTTATTACATTTCAAAATACTTTTCAACATCTTCAAATCCTTTAGGTTGTAAGGCACTCCCTAATTCTGCTTTACAGAAGTACAAAATATTTTATGTAAAACTGCCTTTAATAGAAAAGCATTACAGTTGCTTAACTTGGGAGGTTTAAGGATGCAAGGTTTACAAGGAGCATTAAAATCCATTAGGCTCAACAGAGTAGTTAAAAACCCCAGATTGTTGGGCACAGGATCATTCTTTCAAGTCCAAAATGCAAGCAGCAACTTTCATGCTGACTGTAGTTATTAATTCCTTTCTTTTAGCTGTAAACTTTCCTTCTCGTTCAGTCTCTGGGAGCTTCCCTCCCATCCACCCAGGACTACTCCAGGTTTTACCCTTCCCAGGTAAACACTTCTTAAACATGATCCAGACAAGCAAGGATTATTACTTAGATGAGAGAAACATGTTAAGATTGTCATGCTGTGTTTGATCCAATGCTTGTCATTTCTACAGCTTTTGGATCAAGCACCCTCACTGCCTTTTCCTTCTCTGTGCCCTGGGTGAAGTTTTGAACCTGAGACTTATGGTTAACAAAACATAACAAAGATGGCAAATAACAGTAAGTATTTCTTGATTAATTTTTCATTTTTCTCACCAATATTCAGCTGCAAGTCTATATATCCAACATAGTGGAAGTAAATCCCTAAATCCCCCTTAAACTGATGAAAAACCTCCCCAGCCACCCCCAAAAAAACAGAAAAAACGAAAAGGATAATTATAGGTATCATGATTATTTGCAATCTTTGATGTGAACACACATGCCATCACACAGTAATTAAAAGGTTCAGATTCTCAATGGTCAGAATATAGAAGAAAAGCTTTAAAAGAATACTGCTCATTTCATCACAGGCCATTATGTTGTAGATTTTAAGAAATACCACAGAAATAAATAGCAAAGGTAAATCATCAATACAGTCCACGTAGTTTTACTCATTTAGTTCATTAATCCATAGATGGATAAGTGTCTATTTAATTGCATCTTGACAAAGAAACAACAACATACTGAATGCAGCTTCAGAAAATGTAGAATTATCTTTCAATGTAAACTTTTGAAAAAGGACATATTTACTATATTTTAATAAAGTAAAATAAAATAAGCCAGAAAAGTCAGACCTATAACTCTTGCACCAGTGTTCTACTTACAGTGATAAATAATTCCCAAAAATCAAAGCCAGACAAGCAGATGCCCCAAAATACCCATCTGTATCTGTTCAGCAAGACAGACCCTGAATATTATCTCCAGGCAACACCATGTGGAAAGAATATATATATATCTCAGGAGCCCCCAAACCATTCTTGCAGAGATTAATTAGTTTACCCAAGACTGTTTATGATAAAACATGGAAAAATCAGGCATATGTATTGCATTTCCCAAAATATATAGTGTCACACTTCTGTCTTCAATTAATAGATTTCCTTATTTCTACAGGGGTCTACTTTGAATCCCACTGGTTACTTGGCTCCTGAACACCAGTGGGGGATACAGACTTGTTTTACTAATTTTGGGTTGTTCATAGCAAGGGTTGCGTTCTCCCTAATGCGGTTTCACGACCCCAGGATGCCCTGTGGAAACAGTGCCTGTGCACAGCTTGTGTGCCCCACGTCCACAGCGGGCTGGGGGCACCCACGCTCCGACAGTTCTGCCAGTAAACAGGTGGTGGGAAAGATAAACACAGCCCAAGGCACATGCAACTTCCCAAAGTTATTATTAAAGAAAACGTCCATGCATATGCTCTTTCACTTACACACACAGAAACCTAATGCTTTTCAGGGATTCAGTTTTATTCTGTTTGCTTTATTTATACACAGAGTGAAATTCCGAAGGTGGGAGAGCAAGAGGAAAATATAACAGAGCATAGGAAAAGGGACATTTGAATTTATTCATCTGCATATAGAGTTGCATCCTCCTTCTATTAGTCCTTGGGCAGGGAGGACTTCCCTACCTTGCCAATCAAACCCATGAGGAAATATCAGGTGCACTGGCTGGAGCATATCGGCAGTGTTATGAATCAATGTCTTTAAAAACTGCACTGCAGTGTGAAATGACAAACTGGAGAGACAGCACGAATCAGCATTCCCTCTCCTTTCTGTCAAGTAAGGCCAATGTTATCATAAAAATGGGGATACACACAGCACATCAACGAGCCAGAAGTGCTGCACTAAGCACAGGTCAGCTATTAAATCACCAGGACAGACATCACTGTACCTGTTCTGTTCCTGTGAGGACTGCAGACACAAACACACCAGAGCTGTTAAACGACAGCACATGGAAAGCAGCTGGCACTACATGTGCACCACTTAACACAAAATTACCCACAGCAAGTTTAAGAATGGTATATGATCTAAATGACAGATATTCTTTGGCAGTAACACTTGACAAACAATCCTGTCTGTTGAAACACTAAACAAGGTGGCAGGCTGATCATGTAAACCAGCTACCTGAAGACAGATGAACTGAGCAAAAATTAATACTGTTTACAGCAAATTATTTTCTTATACTCTTAAACAAAGACAGTGAATTGTCTGAGACATTTTAAGTATATTGAACACACTAAAATAATTTTACATTATCATGTTAGAAAAGAAACCAAGTCCTTATCTATACTTTGTAATAAGCTCAACCACAATCTTCAACAGAAGATTGCTTTATGCTTGACTACAGCCACATTTTCAGTTCTAATTTTGATGCTCATTTTCATTCCTTCCATTCTATTCTATGGTGTCATTTAGTTTTGCCTTTTGCAGTTAGCATTTTTGACTTCATCCCAACTTTTTCAAGGTATTCCAGTCCTTATCAACTCAAACCACTCCTGCTCATTTCACTTATCTCTGGCAGTTGTTTCAGTTTGGCAGCACTAAAATTTAACAATGTCCAGATATGTGCTTTGGTGGTGTTTACTGAGGTGGTGAAGCATGTTCCAGAATGTACTCACCCATCACTACCAGAAAGTGAGTTGGTCTTTATCACCTTAATTCTTGGGCACATTTAACCACAAAAACCCCCAGTATATGTTATTGGTATGGGAATTACAGACAGCTGGTTGTATCAGCAAGGGAGAACACAGGGCAGGAAGAGAAAGGCTGACTCCAGTCATAAGTGAGCATCACCGAAGTGATGAGGAAGGAGAAAAAGCCATATTGTGCAAACCACTGCTCCCACCTTCCTACAAGCAGTGAAAAAAGCCCAAAGCATCCTGGTCTCAGGGACCTGTTCTCTCATATCCAGCTAAGAAGGGTCACAGTTTTTAACTTCTCTATGTGTTTCCTTTTGCAGGAAGTCATAATTTTACACGTTCCATACTAATAACCAACAAAAACAAAACAACAAACTCACAAAAAGAAAACCCCAACAAAACAGACAACACACCTAGAATGACTAAGAACAAAAAGCACACATGACACAAGGCACAATCTAAATATACTGATGTAAAACTTTGGATCACATGTTTAATATTTGTCTCCTTCCTCTTACTATTTGAGAAATATCATAGCCACGTTTGATCACTAATTCCCATTTATTAATTAATTTTGCTTATTAATTTGCTCATTAATTCTCTTTTGTTTTTCTGCAGGGCTTAATTTTCCCTTCCTCTCACTCTAGTATAAAGGCAGTTTGTTAGCCTGAATGAAGCAGCACACAAAGAAAGTGCTGTATGTGGTGGTATAAACTCCAGTGGGATATCAATGAACTTGACACCAGCTCAGATGGATTTCAGAAGGTTGCCCACACACACCATGTGGGCCAACACAAAGAACAGAAAGCAGCAGCATGAAAACCAAAAGCAACATGCCCGAGAGAGAGGCAACTGCAGCTACACAAATGGTAGCAGCAATGCGGAGCAGCAGCCTCTCACTGTATGTAAATCTATACAGTCACCTCCTCGCCATGCTGGGGACTCACGGACCTTGAGGGACACTGGGGAAATCCCATTCCACAGGATGGCTGTTAGGTCAGGACCAGTAGAAGTTGTTTGGTGTGACAAAATAGACTTCAGAAAAGCCTGGAATACGAATATCAATTGATTTTCTTTCTTCTATTTTCTTCCCACCTCTAAAATCCCAGCACATTAAAAGCCTTATTACTGAAGAAGAGTGAAATCCATTCATTGAAATGGCTGAGTACAGGAACACCAGCTGTGTTTGAATACTATGGCATTAAAATTAACTTTACAACTGATTTTGAATCTGCTTGTTATAATAGCATAAAAGTACACACTGTAGCCTATTTCAGTCCTAATCTTAAAAGTAAGCAGTACCTCTGTGATTTGACATTTAGTTATGAAAGATATAGAAATAAAAAATAAAAGCATGTGCTTCGTGCATATGCTTGAGTTCCCTACTGGGAGGAGAGCTCTACCCACATCTTCATAAGATATTTCCTCCCATAAACTTGAACCCATTTACTTATTGAGTGCACAGTCTTTAATAGTGATTACACAATTTAGTATCTTTCCTGAAAGCTGAATTACCATGCTGTTTATGATGTATGCTTAGACTCCCTGGTGAAAGGTTTATGGATTGTTATTTATAACTCTTCTCCATCTTTCAGAAATGCTTAGAGCAGCTTCATGAAGGATAGAGTGCCATTCTGAAGAGGACAAAACTAAGCACAGGAAAATAGCAAAATTAATTAGATGGCAATGCTTAACAAAGGAATTGCTGTTTTTTCATGGGAAATATCTATACCAAAAGTTATGAGGCAGAAGTAAGTTTCATTTAAGAAAAATTTTACTACCACAAATACTCTTCTTTAACAAATATCTTTGGAAATTTTAGGCTCAAATAAACCAAGACGTATTTATCTTGCAAATTATTGCAAGAGGTTTTGCTTAAGACTCTGCTCATGCTTTTGTTCTTTGGATTGCTAGGCTCTTTGGCGTCTTGTTAATTACTCTCAGATGATCTAGCAGATGAAATGGAATAAGCAAGAGGAGCACATGCATATGTGTATATCTGATACATTGCTCAAAGGGCAACAGAAGAAGGAAGACAGAAATCAATATGGGGAAAAGGAGGAGGAGAGGGCATGATAAAAACATCAGTGGCAAAGAAGAAAGAAAACAAACAAGAAAAACAAACAAGAAAAAAGCAGAGGAAAAAAATACTAGTCAAGAAAAAAGAATGAAAGAGGGAATAAATGTAACAATAATTTGGTCAAAAACGATAGGTTAAAGTTGTACAGTATAAATATTCCAGCTTAAATGTAATGGAAACAAAACACAACAAATCAAAGTAGCTAAGACACAAAACAAGGAAAACAGTCCAAAGTAAAACCTAGACATTTCAAAAGATGTGTTTTTGATACAGACGTGTCAAAAAGTGATATAATGTAAAAATGTATCTCATGAGGAATCAAGTTTCTTTTGTGTTGTAAAAGCATTTAGACCAGGGCAGGCTTCTGAACTGGTTACTTGAACTTTTATCAGAAATGAATATGAAGGTAGGCCCAAGTCCACAGTTTTATTACATGCCACACATTTAAAGGCTTCTGAGAACTGGAAAAGAATTCACCTTTACTCAATTATCAATGCCCCCAACTTCAGTGGAGCAATTGCACAGCCAGGCATTTCACAGGATGGTTTTGAAGAATTTGCAGTCTGTAGTGCCAAGTTCATACAAAAGGCTGAGAAAATAAGAAAGCATTACAGACTTAATAGTTGATGGCCTTAAAGATCCCATTTAGATATAATACACTCTGATTACTGACTACAGGGCTTCTGAAATGCCAGGAGCACTGGGAAGCAATGTTGAAGCAAAGAAGAAATAAAGATTTCATTTCTCTGGGAAACTACACCTCCATGTGAGAGCTTTGGTAATTACATAAGGATATTTGTGGGTTATTAAGAAAAGAGATCTGAACATCTGATAGGTATATCGGGGGATGTGGCGCTCCATCCCCACATTCTGTGAAGTGCAGCCTTCAGCAGAGATACCTAAGTGCTACCTTATGCCTTTCGGTCCACTTCTGGATCAAACCCAGTCCTGCTAATTTACCTTGCATTAGCTTGCTACTTCAGGCAGAGCTAATGGCATCGGAGGTGATCCATCTTTCCCACTGTGCTCTGTGAGTGGGAGGGAGCATCTGAACTACTAAATGCTTGTCTCCTGCTCCTCTTCATCACAGCACACACCAAATGGGAGCAATTCTGTTTATAGCTGGAAAATTACAGTCTCTGATATTGTTAGGAGATTATTTATGGCAGCTTTCCTTCCACCTGTGATGCTAATTGTGAACACTTAGAGCCATCATTCAGTGCAGCTACACAGGATCACCAAGTAATGAGGTAACATACAGACAGTTGGGCACCCACATTGATACCTATTTTTCTCATCCACATTCTCTTTGCTTACAAGGACAGAACAAAAAAATAAACATTTTAGAATCAGCCTACTGATGTGAATATGGTTTTGATCTAAAAGTACATGGTACCCTTCATCAGAGAATCAAAACATAAAGATGCTCTTTCTAAATATTGCTAAATATTACATCTTCCTTTTCTCATGATTATAATTTGTGCCCTAATCTCAAGTCATCTGCTTTTATAAAACTTAACTGCTTTATTTTTTCTTTTCTAATAATTTACCTTTGGATGCAGGCAGGTAGTTACGTGCAGTATATTTATACTGTTATCATCTTTAGTTTCAAATTTCACAGAAAAGTCTTAAATGTGAGCTTTTATTTTTAGATGCATAGACCACTGGGTGATTGGGACACTTTTTATCAAGGAGTACAAAAGGTAGCTGGGAAACTATCCTTCCAGTGTCTAAAATGGTTTACCTGTGGTTCTACCTGTAGCAGTGAACTGTTTCAATTGAATCTTATAGATGATACAGGTAAATAGAACATTAATTAGGCTTTCAGTTCTTTCCTTGGTAGTATTATTTTTTGAATCTAAGAAGATTTATTGCAGAATTAAGAAAAAAATTTAATTCCTAAATTACTCAGGGCATCAGCATTGCACAGCCCTGCAAAGAAAAGAATGCAGGATTTCGAAATTACACAGCTCAGACTTGAACACAGGTGTAACAAAGCACAAGAAAAAAAAAAAAGGCAAGTAGAGAGATAATACAATGAACACACTTAAACATTTTTAAAAGAAACCTTTCTGCCTGACTCCTTAGACACACACTGTGCTCTCTCACAGTAAGATAGTCAATGATTTGGTCAGAAAGCTCAGCCACAGGGTGGTTCACACAGTACGTGTGCCACAGGCCACACTGTCACCTGAAAAAAGCCCTTTAAGATGAAACAAAAGCAACACCCCTCAAACAAGTCCTCTCATCCTCTCAGGCTTTTTTTTGTCACAATGGCTCCCTCCGTCATGTCTTAATTTCTGTGCATACATTTACAAATATGAGCACTAGTTGTGCCGCACATAGAAAAGCTATGTCTCTACAGTACTTCAGATAATTAAGTCCTTAAGCCTACAAAAAATGGGGCAGAAATCTACCTGAAGATTTCCAGTGTGTGCAACAGGCTGGAAGGCAGCTGAGGGCAATCCAAGAAGCATCACTTAATCTACTGTGCACTGGATCCCGGTGCAAGCAGCATGTGCAATATAAAGTGAACTACTGAAATATTGACTATCAATTCAGAATAGCAGAAAAAAGGATTATTTCCATTTATTAGTCTAGAAGACTGCACCCTTAATACCCTGCATAAAAAGAGAGGAGGACTGTTTTCCAATCAAAGAATAAACAGCTTCATTTATCTTGAATTGGTAATGTAAGACAAAGTATAACAACATTGTATATTAGTAAAATACACATAGAAGCTCTAAGAACCACTGTGACTAATATAATAGGTTGCAGCACTGAGGGCATGTATTATAAATATTCATTCAAAGAGTAATTTATTATAGTAACATTACACCTGCAGGAAAAACATTCAGGAAACCTAAAATCTTTTCCTGAATAATGAAGACAAACAACTTAAGCACTACATAAATGTACTGGATGCATTAACTTTGTTACTTACTGATAAACAAAGTTACACAGAATATTCCCATGTTTTAAACATTAATTCTTAATGACCACTACAGCCACAGAGCACCAACCTGGTTTTCTTTGTACTTATTCCAGTCTGATCACCTTCTTGGAAAACACGGGGACTTTTACATCCCATTCCAGCTATGACTTGCTGCAGCTCCTACACAAGTTATCCTCACTCTGCCCTCCTTAGACATATCCAGCTGATGAGAAGCTTAGAGATGCCTCATGTTACCCCTACCTGGGTTGATGATCTCACATTCCATAATTCTGAATTTCTCTTCTTCATTGCTCCTCCCATCCAGAGCATTCTGTTTTCCCTACACAATATTAGAATTCTGTTCTATATGATTATTCCTTCCTGACTTTAAAAGGATATTTTGATTAACGTAAAGCAGTTTTATGGTTTAAGGTCAGTCATGAAAACCAGATAAAAGTGGCTGTAAAAGAGCTCACTGAGGTAATCCAGCAGTAACATTCTCACTATCTCTTATATTCCTTTCTGGCACTGTTTCAGAATTCTACCATGCTCCTCATTCACTTCACTATTTTGTACTAAACAAGTCTTCCATACTACACCAACCTTTCTGTACTACACATTCCTCCAGAACAATGACGCCGTGTTCTCCTCAAGCCCATTGGTAGCCAACTAAAAGATTGGATTTTTGTTCAAATTGCAATTTTTCAATGGCTCTGTTAAATCGGAGATTTCACAGTCTTGAGCCTCTATCACTCACAAAAATAATAATGACCACTATTTCCTAATGGGACAATTCAACAAAAATTCAATTCGTTTCATTAACATAAACCTCATGAATTAGAATCTTACACCAAATTATATCACTAAGTCTGCTTTTTTTCAGCAACATTTTCCTGCAATCATAGATGTTTAAATAGGCAAAATAACAAATCAACATCTTGTTCGGCTTGCAAATTTTTTAGCATTAATATTCATTCTGCTAAGAGAATATTGTTCCCAGTGGATTTGCGAGGCACACTCACTTCCAGCCCCAGATCTGAAGTTTTTCCAGAGGGTGCTCCAATCCCAGTAAGCATTAAAAAAGTTATTGTATCACAGTCTTAACTATAAATAAGGCCAGGACAGTGGAAGTATGTCCTTTCCACTAACTCCAAATCCAACCAAAATCCATATTGTAAACAGTGGGTATAAAAGAATTATACCAAAAATTACCTTTATATTGTCCTTTTCCACTTGACAATTTTCTCCTGATTAAATGAGCACTCTAGAAACTTGTAGAGAGTTTCCACACATCCAGAACCCCAGCTGCAATAGAAGGTACAATTTGCAGACTTAGAACAGCTGGCCAGATGTGCTACACAGGTACATCAGCTGTGCCAGGTGTATGTACTCTGTGTATGTACTCTGTCTGGAACACTAGGGAACTAGTGTACCAGCACACAAGCCCAGTCCTGCCTAGCTCAGGCACTTCAGACCAAGCAAACAGCAAGTTCCAGTTTGATAATTTACCCTGACTGTTGCATTTATCCCCCATTTTAAACACGTTTGGAACCAGCATCAAAAATACTTTAAAAATACCCATAGTATTTGAAAGTCTTTTCCTCCCTACCTAATTGTGTCCTCAATTATTTTCTATTTTTCCTCTCCATAGTCAAAGTAATTTTAATTCATTTAGCAGTTAAATATAAGAACAGTAATTGATAATACTGTGACTTTGCTTCCAAATGATCTTTTCAGCAAGGATCTGAGAGGAGAAATAAACCATATGGATAACCAAGGAAATGGCTGTAGTCAGGCAGGAATGGGCATGTCAGAAGCCAACATGAAAACGGAGAAGTCTGGCATGTCCTCCAAGGGGAGTGAACGTCTCATTCAGCTGCTGCCCTTGACAGGCAGGCGCTGTGCACACACCGCCTGTGTTTGTGACACCAGCTGGCTTGTGTGTTCCACTCACTGATCTCACCACTTAACTTGCCTGGAGGAGATCACATGGCTGAGGAAATGCCAGGGGATTTTGATTTCTGTTTTATTTCTTTTACATCTTGCAGGTGTGGAAACTGGAAAATTTTGTTTGCAATTTCATAGTCCCTTTCCCAGGATTTTGTGCATGTATGGGCAGGAAAATAAAGCCCAGAAAACCTCTGCTTTGCAGCAGTGGGGCAACTTCCCAGCAAATCTTTGCAGCAGTTCAGGCTATATTCTGTCCTCTCTTCTCTTGCTTGTCCCACACAATTGATGTGGTCCTGTTACACTGTATTAGAGGTATTTTTGTTTAAGAGGTGAACAAGATTTTAGTCTGGGTGGGGAAAAAGTTATATTCCGAGTTTTCATTAAGGTATTGTGAGCCACAGGTTTCTTCTGTTTTAATCTCTCCAGCTAGAGCTAGGTCATGACACAGAAACATTTATAGGAAACTGTTAGCACTTCCTGGACTGCAAGAAAATGCTGTTCCATGCTGTTTGGGACGAGCTTTCTTCATACAATCAAATCAAACAAATTACACCAATATATGTAAAAAAACAGCAGAAGCCTCTCTGAGAAAGACATCTTGCAAGGCTTAAAACTCGCAGCAGCTGCTGAGCTGCTCTAGCATTAGCTGCCGCCATGCCTAACCTTGGCAGAGATAAAATATTGTAAAAGAAACTAAAGTAGATGGTCAAACAGGCTTAGAAATACAAAGAGGTTATATTACTTTTTCCACTCATGACTTTATTCCAGTATTTTAATAGATTACCATAGACCACCAGCAATAGTGTTGGTCCATAAGCAGTCAGAAGATGAAGAAGTTAAGTAAATATACCTGCCACTGAAAGTGAAAATTATTTAAGCCTTAAAAACCCTTTACTCAATTTCAGCAAGCACCACTGTCTCTGCTGGATGATAATGAGAGCTCAGCTCCAGGGAGTAGCAATTTTTTCACAGAAGGTGCTTTAGTAAGTAATTATATCCCTTCACCTGGCCTTCCTTTATTCTTAGGAATAAAGATTTTTTTATCTGGGGCAAGGATAATCAGTAACATTGTTGCATTCAATGCTATGTAAAATTTATTTGCCATTATCTGCTTTAAATAGGTGAATTCAAAAGGCCAACAAAAGCAAGTGAAGTGTTTTCAGTCCGTTGATCATTTTGAGACAAACTGGAAAACTGCCTGGATTCAACCTGATGGCAGATGTATTTATTCTCTCTTTGCTTGTTCCAACACAGCAAAACAAGAGTTGATGTGCTGCTTGCATTTCTGCCTGGGGGACTGAGGCTTTCTATTGTAGTTAATGGACCATCTACAAACAGAAAATTAATTTGGCAAGAACTCGCTGATGTTGTGGCAATCAGAGGAGCATAGTCCATTTTGAAAGAAATTAATCCAGCCAACAGAGAAATAAAATATCAGCTGTTTGGAGCACAAGAACTTCGACACATGGAATGCAAAAGAAACAAAGCCTTTTGAAAAGAGTTTAGCTGCAAAGGGACATGTTATGGTTTGGCAATGGTGCACACAAAAGAGTAGTTAACATTTTCAGTGATGGAGCAAGGCTGAAATGTCAGTGAAATAATACACACCTTACTTTGTTTAAAGCTGTGCTGTCTAGAAAAGTGCCTTTTCTGTAGCTACCCACATACCCGTGGTTTCTTGACAAAAACAAAGGGTATGTTTCTTCGAAAAACCCAATTGATAAACTACTACTGGAATAATTTGCTTTCTCAGGTTCACACTTGGGGATTTCCTTACTGTTAATGTATGGTCGCCAAGAGGACACAGAAGCTTCTGGTAAGAGCAGCAGCACATTCCACTTCTGTGTGTATCCATGACTTCATGGAACAGGTGTGTCCTTGATGCCAAGATTTTTGCACATTTGAAACTCCAGATTGACACAGTTGCAGAGAATTTCACTAGCAGGTTCTTACACAAAGGGTGTACATGCTTCCAGAAAAAATGGGTTTCAAAATCACGCACCAGTCATGCTAATTAAACATCCACATCTAGAAACTGAATTTGTTAAAGCAGTAATGGGGCACTATTGGATAATGAGGTGAACAGCAAGAATACTGATGGTTTTCTAGTCTAAGAGTAGCATGGTGGAACTGCAGCCAAAATTCCATTCTATAACATTTTCTTAGATCTCTTTTTAAAAATACATCTTAAACATAGTTATAAGAATAATTTTATCAAAAGGCTTGTAATCAGCATACACAAAACAATAGAAAACTGAATTGTCAGAGAGAGGAAGGATGTGCATGGACAGCCAGGTGCCTGAATTCCTCCTTCTTCCATCAGGACCTTCAATTCTGCTCTGAGCAATAATCATAGAAGACAAGTTTAATACTCAAAAAACCTTACGGTCATATCTTCTCCCATTTTAGTCCTCACACACAATCTGAACAGTTCTGTGTTGAATCCCTCTACACTGACCCTTTCATCTGGCTGAAAAGGAGGTAAAAATAATGCTTATTGAACTTATGGACTCATATAAGAAATGAATGAGAGCAGTTTGACACCTTTTACACCCCATGTTTCAACTCATGCAAAGTTCCACCTGAGAGCTGGAAAAAAATAAGACAGTGAAGCTCTTGGTGTGTTTTGGCCTATAACATCCTCACTACTGGGGGCGATACATCAGCAAATAAGGTCAAAATTTCATCTTACAGTGTTAAGCTTTGCTAGGAAGAACATCTATTTTTAAACAGAGCAAAAGTGGAAACTTTGAAACATAAATATGCAATTAATAAAGATGATTTAGGAATTCTTTTTTTCTTTTAGTTTCACACAGTACTGTAACTAAATATGGTCTCTGATCTCTCACTATCAATGGAAAATAATGCCAGAACACAGTTTTACTCTTTAGGACACAGCTTCATTCTCCAGAGAGGCACCGACTAAAAATAACCTGTTGATCAAGCATGGATTCGCAACTCAGCTTTTCTGTGCTAGACTGTGAAATATACTTTGATGAAACTAGCAACTTAGAAGTTTTAAAATTAATTTATATATAAAGACAAGAGCATCTTCCCTCAAGGTAGATGCAGTGAGATACCATGAATTCATCAAGAGGCACTCCCTCTGTGTTCCTCATTCTGTCCACTCCAGCTTTCTCATTATCTTCTGAAGACATGCATATCTCCTCTCATTAAAAAGTGGCAGAAAATTACATTTAATAGTCTAACTTCTAATGAAGAACTCACATCCAGCCAGCTAAAAGGAAGAGATTACCAAGCAACTTTGGGAATAACAACCATTAAATCAACCTAACATTGATTCACCTTCTTGCAACAGAATTCATCATAATTGGATTTCTGGCCACATAAGACTCAGAGTCAATCACTTAACAGGAGGCCACAGTCTACTAAAAGATTAGTACCCAGAGGTCAGGAAACAAAGAGTCTCAACTTCTATCTCATGGGTTGGTTAACAAATTTAAACTGTCTTTTCGGGCATGAATCAGCACAGGCACAGATGCACAGATTTGGCTTACACTCAAGCAGAGGAAAATGCATTTGCAGACAGTACATTTGTAAAGTAAGTACACAGCATGTACCCTAATTGTATAAACCCAAAATAATAGCACAGTGAAGAGAGACAATAGTGCACAGTTTACATGACAGGTTACTTCATCATCTGAATGCTAAGGTGCCTGAAGAAAATGGTGCTAGCATTAAATAAGGATATATTGCTCTTACTAAGTTGCTAACAGAGGTGATGAAATGACTGTGTGTCCAGTTATGAAACTCACACTTATAAGCCACAATGCTTACAAAAAAAAAGAACATCTAAAATGTCATATATTCTGTAGTCACTTACAGAAATATATCAACATACACATTCTACCCATAGATGCTCAGATACTACTCTCTTTAGACTGAAGGCAAAAGCTTGAGCAGGCACACAGATATATGCATAAATGTATTATTGAGAAATACTTTGGTATGTAGACCCTAAAATATGGAGGTTCTAGTCCTGATAAGTGTCTCAGCAGCGGCTCAAAGATTTGTTTCGGAGCAGAATCAAGTTTTGGCAATTAAGCAGCTCTACAATGTGTTGAACAAAAGCTATGTAATTAAAAGATGACTATGAAGGCTGAAGTGAGGAAGAGAAAGGGAAATCCAAATTTCCTATTTTGCCTAAGCAGAGCCATGTACTTATTTGCTTTTCTTCCTGTTGCAGACAATTGCTGTTCTTTCCTGGGGTTTTTTGTATTCTCCTCTAATAGACTGCCAAAAAGTAAAGACAACAAAAAGCACAAACAACAGCAACAACAAAACCCCAAACAAAACAAACAAAAAACCCCATGAAAACTAAACCAAAATCAGACCTAAACAAAACGCCCACATCACAACCCCAAACTAACCAACATTCAGGCATTCCAGAACAATCCATGTGTCATGGAAGTGAGAAAGGACACAGCTGGGAGCTTGTCAAACTGCAACACTCGTCAGAAAAAAATACCCATTAGAATTATGTAAGTAATTACTACATTTAGTAATAAGTGCTCTGCTTAATGGAAGTCTTTGTACAAACAGATGTAGACTGATGTCTTCAGCCACCCCAGAATTGTCTAGAAATAGTGTTAACAAATCCTAGGCAAAACCGAACTATCAGAAATTTATCCCACTTCTGTTGTGACCATTCCTTAGGGAGATAATTTTGAATTTGAAAATTATCTGGACTGAACACAGACAGCGGAGAGGACGGGGTTAGCAAACATCTAGGGTTTGTTTCTTTAATTTTTGCCTAGCTTTAAATATTAAACTTCTTGGCACACAAACATTCTAATAAAAACAGGCTCCTCATTAAATCTTCCTTGTGCATATTTTATTTGAAAACCACTCCTCTTTCTACTCAATTCTACAAAAACTTATTCTTACAAATTCTATCCTAAAACATCCTAGCCTAGAAAAATTATATATTTTGTTAGAAAATTTGAAATTTATATTTTTAAAACTAAGAGCAGTTTAATTGTGAAAACCTTAAGCTTAGTCTTCTCTTTGCAACCATTTTATCAGGCAAGGAGAGAAGAAATCACCCAAGCATGCTGCCAAGCAAATTAATATTTTTAATTAAAATTTTATCTTCTAAAAAATTGAGTGCTTATTAATGAATTCAAACATGTTTATAGGATGGATTTTGATTGTGCATGTTTGCTCTTTCTTGGCTGGTGAGCAAATGAATCTAATATAAAATTAAAGTCTTCATTATTGCAGCGTCTCTTTCCCTACTCAGCATTCTGCTGTGCCACAGCTCCCTCCTGCACAGGAACTCTTCTGGGGAAATCTCTCATCAAGAGGGAAAATTTGTATTTCATATTTAAGCCAAGCATGTTGAGTCATGAAGCGCACAGTGACTGCTCTCCTGGTATCCACAGCATCTTGGACATCACAGCTAATGGACAGCAAGGCTCAAGGATCCCTGTCCCAGCCAGCCAGCTGGGAAAAGAAACAGAGCTTCTTCCTTTCTCCAGTTCAGGGCCAATACTTCACACTGCCTCCTGCAGTAGAGTTCAAAACATTTTTCTAACTTTTGAAGTAAGCATCTTTGTTTTAGTTAAGTTTGACTTTTTTTTTTTTTTTTTTTTAAATATGCTTCTTAATTTGTCATTACTTGTGGAAAAAAAAAGAAGTTAAATTCCTTCTGCTTGTA
Source organism: Vireo altiloquus (assembly GCA_013396875.1). Classification (NCBI taxonomy): domain Eukaryota; kingdom Metazoa; phylum Chordata; class Aves; order Passeriformes; family Vireonidae; genus Vireo; species Vireo altiloquus. Next base: position 137,217 of record VZRF01006869.1, read on the forward strand.
ACACGGAAACCTGGAAAGCTCCTGGCATGAGTAAGTATGGCCACAACAGAGATACTGCTTGACATTAGGGCTGCAAGGGAAATATTTCAGCCTTCCTGAACATTATCAGTAACGACCTGACTGGGGAAAAAACTTGGACAGCAATTGGAACTTCATTGCTTTGTAAAGAACTTTCAACACTTTGCCATCTACATACTAAACACAAGTACAGACTCCAAAATACACATATGCAAACAGGCTTCTCTATGAATAGCATTTTTGGGTTTTTTGGGGGGGGGAAGGGGGATTGGAGGAGTTTTTATTTGTTTTGTTTAGGGGTTTTTTGGGGATTTTATTTGTTTAGTTGGTTCGATATTTCTTTTTCACATTTATGGATTTAAGGTCAAGCTTCCCAAAATGCCAAAAAAAAAATAGAACAATTTCTGAGAGAAAAATACTCAGGTTTTTCTTCCTTTAACCTACTATTGAATCAATAGGCTACTTTCAAAAGCCAGCCTCACTATTAATGCCATTCTATCCTCTCCGTGGCAAGGCAGAAATGTACCAAATGAGCATCTAGTCACTCTACACTGAGGGAGGCCCTGGTCATTCCACTCAAAGTACCAATTTCTCACCTCAGATGAAATATTGGATGGCAGTGGGTGCAGAAGTAGTTTGCAGGCAGAAGCACTTTCTGAACCACAGCAACTATGGAGGTCTGTTGAAATCTGCTGTAGTCATGAGACAAACTCTAGTTTCTCAAGACTGGAACATGTAACATCAGAGTTATATATCTGGCAAGAGATTTTGTTTCTTCCTTCTTGAAAACCCAAGGTACAGCTCATATCTGGCCACTGAATGAAGCAGGGACAGACCTGTCCCAAGAGTCCCAACATGCAATCTGCGTGAGCCGCAGCAACATCCTTGCAAATCTCAGTGACACAGCTCTGGCACCCACTGAGCCCTGAGACTGTCCCTGCTGCTCTGGAGCCCCACGCACAAGAACTGGCAGGAACCTGTACCAGAGAGAGCAGCTTCCTTAATGTATAAAGCTCAAACTTGTTAGATTAACCTAAGAAATAGAATTAATATCGACACAGAAAAGAAGCACCTTTCCGCTTCAATAACACAAATAATATTGGATAACCACATCGTATAATATAAACAAATCAATTCAAAACTTTGGTCTGTTTTTCAGCCAAGAAGCTCAATAACTAAATGAAGAAGTTATTTCTTCAATTATATCCAAAGAAGCCATAACAACATATCAAAAGAAAAATCCCTATCCAAAAAGCTCTTAGATATAAATAGGAAGTATTTCAGCAAAAATCTAGACAGTATATTACAAAACTGTTTTTCATAGTCTCTGTTTTTTGGACTTTGAGGGGTTTTTTTTCAAGTCACCTCTTAAAATTTTGTTAGAGTTTGAGGAACTTGCTCCTTTTACAAGGATGCAAAGTGTTTGTATTCAATTCTGTGGAAGGCACCTACACAGTATTAAATTTTTCTTTCCTTCAGTAGAAGAAGGACCATACCAACACTGTCAAAGAAACAGTGCTAAACTCAAGATAATATGTAGATTTTTTCAAAAAATTAATATGAAGTAACGAACAACTCAAAACTTGAATTTAATTGGCAAGTGCACCCCAGAGCAACTAGGAAGCATGTATTTTCAGTTTCCATCTCTTACAACTTAAAAGCATCCCCAAGAGCAAGCAGAGGCTGTTTTATATTCCAGGTACTTACCCAGATCATTAATAGTATTGTGAAGATCAATACTTGTGAAATCATATACGGTTTAATTTCCTACTCAACTCTGAAGCAGTGTCATTGTAATAATTCAGGTGCACAACAAAGAGGAGAGCACAATCTTATCTCTGGCTCCACAGCTTCAGGTAACTAAATTCTGTAAAAAATAAATTCACTACAGCTGTTTCTACAAGTTCACAAAAATGTCTGGTGATTCTCTTTTTTCTCATAACACCAGTTTTAAGCACCTGATCCAAATCCCACGTAAGTCAATGGAGCTCTTTCTGTTTACATCAACAGACTTGGAGTGAAAGTCCAAGTCAGATTCTCAGTTATCTCTGCAGACAAGTACAGAGCTTAGCTGGGAAAAAATAATCTACTTCCTCAGGAATTCAGGTCAGTGGGAAAACTGCAAGACTGTTGGTAGATTATTTTTCTTCTTCTAATTCACTCCAGCTTTCTGTAGCCCAATAGAAAACCCCTGACACAGGCAATAGATGTATGCACTGAAACCCCAGAAGAAATCAAAACAAGGCAGTGAGCCGTCTCTGAACTTAGTTCTGCTACACAGCGCTGAGCAAGGCAAAGCCTTTCAGAACAATATAAACAAGGTAAGTTCAGAGAATAACATAGGTAAAAAAAATTATAAAGAAGAACAACAAATCCTGTGTTTCCTGAGAGCACCCCACAAAGTAAATGAGAAGTGTCTGGTGAAAGCTCTCTCTACCAACATGATTTAGACTGACAGAACCTCCAGATATTTTTTCTTTTTAAGATCATGCATTACTAATAGTTTCCTACTTAGTCATTTTAGACACACAAAATCCAAGAGCATTGTAACAAAACACATAGATAAGATACACACAAACTCATCCTCTAAACCATTTAAATACTGACTAAAAAAACCCTCTGTGCTAACAATGTATCTACTTTCATACAGACAGAAATTATATCTCAAACCCCACATTTTGTAAGTATTTTTCTTTTATAGAGTCTTCAGGTAATTACGTATCAAACAACTCTCATGCTCAAACCAACCTTGAAATCAGGCACAGAGCTGGAAAAGAGAACAGGCAAGAGTGAAAAAGAAATAGTAAAACCAGCAATGAAGGTAACAGGTAGTACATGAGGAGGAGTACATTAGTATAAAAATAACCCAAACAAAATCCTCATTGATGTACATTTGTTCCATTACTGATCTATGTTGGTTCCATACAGCTTTACTTTGCTCTCAATGTTTCTTTTTGCCTTTGCTTTATTCTCTCTCAAAAATTACATCTTTTCCAAGAAACACACAGAAACACTCTCCAAGATCAAACTTGATGGATGAAAAGGAGCCATGTGACATGATATTGTGAGAGAAGAAAGTAGGTTTGACAACTTGGGAAACAAAAGGTGTCATCCAGGGAAGTGATGCACTAAGAAATTTAGATGACTTAATAAAGAATATACCATGTGTTAAGAAATCATTTTAAGAGGAAAGAAGCAGGTGGTGTCAGCAATGCAAATTTACTGCGGACACACTGTGCTTTTTAGAATGCTAGTGCTTTACCAACAGCAAAATCATTCAGATGAGAGCAAATAGTATTGCAGAATATAAACCTGATGTGACAATTTTATATTAAAACTAAAGAATGCATTAGGAAGAAAAGTGCAATACCAGGTGTGGGGTCCGCCCAGGCGCTGCCCTGGAGGGAAGCCTGCTGAGTGAGATAAGGAGATGGCGACAGAAACTAGGCCCACAATCTTCTGGGAGATTTTACGTAGATTCTTTGTAACCCATTGGCTTGTACCCCCTCACACCCACCCGTGGCGTCCCTATAAAAACCCCTGTACCTACCTCTGGAACTGCAGGGGAGTTCTGTCCCTGGTTCCCTTCACTGGGTACTTGATAACAAAGCTGCCTCCTGCGGAACTGCCAAACGGATCCCTCATCTCTCTCCTCCCAGCCCAGCCTGGGGTGTCCTCGCAGGGCAAGAGTTGAAATAACTGCCACGCTGAATCACTGAAGCTTGCTGAGCCAGGCTCACCTGCAGAGACGCACCCCACCAGCTGAAGGAACGTCGTAGACCTCCTGGAAGTTTGTCTCTTGCAAGGCTCGCTCTCTGGATCGGTCTGGGCTTCCTGGGTCTGAGCCACAGACCCTCAACCAGCGGCAAGAACCAGGGAAAAGAGAATATTTCATTAACATATGGTACACTTATATTATGGTCAAGTCCGTATTATTTTCTGTGAAGTTTTGAGATTACTTTATAGTTTTCTAATAAGAAGCCCACAAGCTTCAATACAACACCTGCAGAAACTTCCTCAAGATTGCCCACAGACAAATCTCAAAAAAGCTAAAAAGATAGGTTTCAGTCACCTAAAATTTAGGTTTAAGCTAGTCTTAAGCCAGTTTCAAAAAGAGGCTCTAACAACTGAATTTGCACTCCCATATGGAAGGAATTTCATCTTAACGTAAGTGTCCTCATATGAAGCCCAAGCCTTCACATTTAAATGAAGTGACTAAGCAGCAAGGTAAACACTCAATCAGATAAAGGCAAACAGAAATGCACAGAGAGGCAAAGAAACCAGCTCTGGTACAGTGGGAAATTCCGGCTAATAATTTACTACATGTTCACAGTTTATTATGTTATCTCACCTTTTTTCACTGTTTTACCATAAAACCTACTGAATCAACATGCTCGATGGAAGGCAAAACCAGTAAACCATTTAATAAGTGTGTTGGTTTTGCATGGCCTGGATTTCAGTAGCAGGCGGGCCACAGAGGTGGCTTCTGT
>VZRF01006874.1:0-30245 GCA_013396875.1 Vireo altiloquus
CACCCTCCCCCAAAAGCAAGGAGACTGAAGAGCTCTCATTATCCACAAGTCTTATTGTCTGTCTCTGAGTTTCGGGTGAGGGGAGTGAGCAAAGGGCAGAGTGTCCGTTTGACTTCTGGCCGGGGGCAGCCCAGGACAGCAGCTTGTGACTACTTCTTGACAGTGAACTAGAGCTACGTATAAAATGGGAATTCTCTGAGCAGCTGCTTTGAGCTCTTGTATCTTCCAAATACTGACTTCTTCTTCATGGTCTGTTCTTGGCTATATCTGAGAAACAGTGTGAGGCAAACTGGGGGCATCTGCCAGTTTGCAGGTACAATTTTGGCAATATTTGTATTTATGTTTCACTAATGTCAGAATTTTGCTTACAGGAAGAATTGAATGATGCTGTAGGATTTTCCAGAGTTGTTCATGCCATTGCTAATTCTGTAAGTTAATGTGATTTTTAACCTACCTTTGTTCATAAGGAAAAATAAATAATTCAAAGAAAGCATTCTTTTGCTGTTACATTTTGGAAGAGAAGATGAAATACAAGTTAAAGGGACTTTTTAAGTTTATGTTGCTTCGTGTTTTGCAGTGGTTGAGTGTAGTAGTTTAAGTAAGCTCAAACTAAAGAATGACTTGAAGAATCTTATTATCTGTAAGAGTCAAGAATAGCAATTTCTTAGGGTTCTTACATAAATAAACTTTGGTGGCTTTTTTTTTCTCTGTCCTGTAAAGATTGTGAGTTTTTTTTCCTTTTCTTCCCTGGCAGTTAAAGGCTATCAAAGAAGAATTGTTGTCATGTCAAATTAATCAAAGCTAACATTTAAAAAACCACTTGAGCTTTTTCAAGGAGCTTGCTTGTGCAACATCTGGCATGAAAGGTTCTGCACTGTGAGGAGCCAGACCATGCCCTTAATAACTATTGTATATTATAACCATGAGGAATATATTGTGTTGTTGTATAAGTAAATCAAAAGGTAATGGACTGAGAAATGCGTTGACTTCAATCTTAAATAGATTACATTTTGAAACCAAGTTGTAAGTAGCTGTTCTAGTGCATCTTTTCAACATTTGAAGCTGCTGCTCAAACCTGTGATAAATGGTTGGAAGTAGAGGAAAAAGGAGTGGCTGCTCTGGGAGAATGGAGGAGTGTGTGGGGCAGGCAGAGAGCAAATGGGGAATTTTGGTGTGTATTTGATCTCAGGTGCCCTTGGCTGGCATCTGGGATAGGGATTTTCACAGATACCCTTTGCCATGGCCAGGACTGGAAGAGTAACAGACATTTAATGTTCTTTTCGCAGGGCAAACTTGTTATTGGGCACAACATGCTGCTGGATGTTATGCACACCATACATCAATTCTATTGTCCCCTACCTGATGTAAGTAATCTTTTGAGTGTTCAGATGATGAAATAAATGCCTTAATGTATTTGTCTTTTAGTCTTACCTCCACACTTTCTTCTGAATAGAAGAATTGGTCAGGCTGTCAAGAAGTATAGAAAAGCATTTTAAAATAATCCATTTGATACTTCTGGGCTACTGCCTTATTTTTGTAAATCTTTATGTCAGAGGTTTAGTTGGATTGAATTGTTCTCCTTTGCGTTTTGAAAATATACAAATCAAATAGAGGAATTGTGGTTTTTGCTTATATCAGGCATATTTAACTGCCTGACATATTATAAGGTACTGGTGTGGAGCTGCAGCACAATTACATGGCATTTTCCCCCTTGTAGTTTACAAAATGGGAATGTGTATTTTCATGTAATACAGTAATAATAAGTGCAGTTAATATAATGCCGAGCAGTCTTGTAGCAGGATGATGTTCACTGGGGTGAAGAGGTGTAATGTTACAATAATTGGAGGGAGCACACTTTGATGACTGCAGCAGAGCAGTCTAACAGTTCATGACTGGACAGTCTCACAATTCAGTTAAACTAAGCAGTGTATTGGCACCAAGAACATTGTTTGAAAAAACCAAAGGTCTCATTGGAAGAATGGCTCACATGGCGTTGTTACTTGCAGTCTTAAAGGACTTGTGGGTGTTCTGGGAAAGACTTGATCATAAGTTGGGAAAAAGAAGTTTGGGACTGATTTGGATGGTGTTGGAACGTAAGCAATTGTCAGTAGTTCCTGTGATTTGACCCTTGGCAGATCTAAACCTCTAGGCAGTCACTGTACAGCTGGAGTGACTGCTTATTCCATTGAAATACTAAATGCTGGGAGCACTTAAGAACTATTAACTAGGCTGGAATTAGAGGTAGCCTAGGTTATAAAATAGGATATGGTGTTGGCAGTGATGGAACACTTTATTAGTAATGACAGACAAATCAGAAATACTTGGTCTGTGGCTGTGTGAAATTGCAGGTAGTGTCTGTGGTAGTGCTGACAGATACATCTGTCACATGGGGAGAATTCAGTTACTGTAGCTCACTTTTAGAGGCTGTTTGGATAATTGTAGCTACTGCTCTGTCCTCCCGAGACTGTAAACAGTTCACTGACTTGGATTTTATCTTCCGGTTTAATGTTAAATTAGGACCTAAGTGAGTTCAAGGAAGTAACATCATGTGTCTTTCCCCGGTAAGTTCTTAGTTCAAACTTTCAACCATTTCAGTATAGTTTTAGCAAGCTGATATTGTTTGTCCTAGCCCTGTACCCTAGCTGTTACCGGAAAAGAAATTGGGATCAAGTTAGATAAATACAATTTTTAAAGTATTTTTGAGCAACTTTTTTTCAGAAAAGCATTGCTGTTGGTTCACTTCTTGGCAAAAGATGCACCTTTGTTACTCCCCTGGGTTTGGCATGATGTTTAGTTTCTCAATCTACACTTCATTTGGAACAAGATTTATTTGCTACTAGTTGTTTGCATCTATTGCTGTTCCTTAGTTCCTATTTCATGCTGAGCAAAGCCAAGGAATGTTTTGGCTGTTCCAAGATCCAACAGTAATTTTCAGTGGGGTGTATCTGCTGTTTCCCAGCTAATACACTAAAACGTTTTTTGAGCATTTGGCAAAAGGGGTGTTCTTCTGTTTCAACCTATTTAGCTCTTATTTTGTTTCTAGGTTACTGGATACTAAACTGATGGCAAGTACACAACCTTTTAAGGTAAATTAATTTTATTGAATGATTTGAATATACAAACCTGCATTAATACATGTGTATTGAAACAAAGTATATTTCTTTGTAGAGAAAGCTGTCTAATAATGTTTTCTGTGATGCTCCTTTTATTGTAGAAGAATGATTTTTCTTTACCCCTTATCTAAACTTAGAGAATTTATAGAATGCAAGTTTTTACTTTCCTACTAGTGTTTAAAGTTTTAAGGCAACTTGGCAGCTTTGGATTCCAAAATAAGTAGAATTTTTGCTAGATAAAATGTGATTAGTAGATTATTTTCTTCTTGTTACATAGCATGTCCCCTCAGGAGATGAAAAAAGTGCTGTTCATGAACAAACAGGATCTGGAAGTTGCTTGTATGTGCAAAGCCTTAGAGTACTGTGAATGCTGACTTAGATTTGTCTGGAAAAATGCTTTATCATCATTAGGTTCTCTTGTGGCCAGTTGCTCAGTGGGTAGTCAGCAGGAGGAAAAAGAATTACAGGTTTCTCTTAAAATCTCCTACAACATGAGTTTCATTCCGCTTAAGAAGTATTGAGATAAGTGTTCATAAGCTCTTGTTTTCCCATGTGCCTTTGAATTAATTAAAAAACATGCTGAGGAAGCAGCATCTATCATGGTGCATAGCTCTGTGACTCCAGAGCATTGTGTAACTAAGTGCTACTAAAATATACTTGTAGGTATTGTCAGGTTTTTGTTGCACACTGCTGTGTAAGAGCAGAGGCTTTGGCATTCTGAAAAGTGAGAATCCTCCACAAGTTTTATGTTTGGTACAGTTATGTTGATATTTGTTACTCTACAGCAGATGCTTGCGGTTTTAGGCTATGGTTATGAAATGCTGCTTTGGGATGCCATATTAATGCATTATTTGAGCTTGTTCATTGAAGTTAGTTCTTGATAACTTTTAAGTCTGCAGACTTAATGAGGAGTATGAGCAGCTAAGCTTGACTGAGAACCAAAGGAAATCTGGTTCCATAGATCTCAGACAACTTTAGGAAAGATTGTGTGAGATGTTTTGCTTTCCCTGGCTCTTGATTCTGCATGTTTCTGTTGTGCTGATTGACAGCATATATTTGATTAAGAGCTTCAGTAGGGAATTAATCTGTAATACTTCTTCATGGCTTTTTATTTTATGCATGTAATTCTTCAGTAGATTCACGGATGCTACTCAGCTAAGTCAAAGTGTAGGAACAACTTTCTGATTGTCAGGCTTCTTTCACTGTCTCTATATTACTTTAAATCAGCAGTATTTACACTTAAAAAACTATTCAAGAATGTCCAGTCAGCAAGCACATTTCAATACTCACCTTGAATGCTTTCATCCATTATGATCAATATTTAGAATATTTTACCCTGCTGTTTGTGCTGCCTTTTCCCTTGCCACATATGCCCTGCATGAAACCAGATTCAGATAGGAATATTACTTTAGCATAATTCATGAATAATTCTGAGCAGCATTAATAAATACTTATGACTCATTATGGTGCAGGCGAGGCAAGTCGACTTTGAAACTTGCCTTGACACACCTCTGGTGCATTAGTTTGAAATGGGGCTATGTGTAAATCCTTAGAGAACACAAGGTGGCAGCAGTAAATACTCATTTGTTCCTATTTGATTTCAGTTTCCAGGGAAAATGTGCTTGGCATTGGCAGTTAATGATGGCTTTTCTTGCAGGAGATCATTAATAATACATCACTTGCAGAACTGGAAAAACGTTTAAAAGAGGTTCCATTCAGCCCTCCTAAAGTTGGTAAGGATATATCAAAATGCTCTTATTTCTGAAATGTTTTCCTCTTTCAGAGGAGGCAAGATGCTTTGGCTATTTTTATTCTTGGTCTGAAATATAAATTCCCCTGCTGATACTTAGTGTTTTGATGAAGGGGCCTTAAATGAGGGCACTGTACATACAGTGCAGATATATTTAGAAGTCTACTTGGAATTTATTAGGAATACAGGTAGTAAAAGAATGGATGTGTTTAGTAAACAGCAGTTTCATGGTCTTCTAATGATGGAAATTGTTTTAGGTTGATTTTTGAGGATTAATTTGAAATTCATTTAAAACTTTGATTTGGTGGTTGTCCTTCAGATCAAAGCCAGAGCACTCCAAGAGGCACTTGGACAAACAAAACCGAGAAGACTTAGACAGTGACCAGTTGTGTGTGTTCCAGAATTTACTAAAGTTCTTTTAGCAGGAAAAAGGTTTTTTGCTTTGAGGTGAACACAATGATATTTAATCAAAGGGCAATCTTAGCTCAAGGTTCTGGAGTTTTCCTTAAACTGCTGATTTATAAAGGGGAAGGCAATACTGAGGAGTGGAGTGTGTTGAAAGGGAAAGTTTAAATGCTTGATCAAAATCAAGATGAGTAGTACTTTTTTATACTGCTGAATGTGCAGAGCATAAACACCAAGTGCATTTGTCAATTAAAGATGTCAATTAAGACGTCCTTAAATCACTTAGTTCTGTCTTAATTTAAATACCTTGAAAAATCTGACCATAGGTCAATCAGATGGTTGGCAAACAGGTTAATAGTGAAGCTTTCAGTTAGAATGAGTGTCTGTTCTCTTAAATGCAAGTAAGTCAGAAAAAAAGATACTCTGTGGAGAATCCTGCTGTCATTGTCTTAGAATTAATACTCCCTTTTGGCTAAGTAGGTCTGGGGATTAAGGGCTTTTTAATAGGAAAGACTTTGCATTTTACAAACCTATTCTTATTTAAAAATGCCAAACAAAACCACTTTTTTAAGAACTGAAGAAATTTCAAAGATTCTGAAAATTGTATAAACTTCCCCAAATTATGTTATGCTCTGACAAAATAAGCCTGTTGGTAAGCATACAGGTCTATCTTTATCTTCTGTGATAATGTATTTATAAATGTCTTTTTCCCCTCAGAGAGTGCAGAAGGATTTCCAAGTTATGATACAGCATCTGAACAACTCCATGAAGCAGGATATGATGCATACATTACTGGACTGTGCTTCATTTCCATGGCTAATTTCCTGGGTACCTATGATGTCTTTTCCAAACCTTCTCCCTGGTGCTGTCCATAGCTGCTTATTACATACTGAATTTATTCTTCATTCATCAGGTTCATTCCTCAGTCCTCCGAAAAACCATGTGTCTGCTAAATCAAAACTCATTGAACCTTTTTTTAACAAGTAAGTAGTTGTTGTATTAAAAAACCTACTAAAACATGGAAGTACAACACCAGCTTTAGCAGATCTACCTTTAGCCTTGGAATCAATAGCTAACTGCATTTTTCTTTCAGCTGAAGTTTTATTGGTTTTCTGGTTTGTGCTGGTGATGCTGGAGAGAGGCTATGAAGTAAATACCTTTTCTTTTGAGGAGGATGATTTACTTACTGCTGACCTGTGAAAGGACACTTAGAAGAGTACCTGGACTGCCTTAATGGCCTTGCCCAAGCCAGTGTTGAGGATATATTTACAGTTTAGAAAATTATTTCTGGAGTAAGCTTTAGGAGTAGTGGAACTGAATTAAAACTGGTCAGGTGTTCTTTATGCTGTAGGACCCTTGGAAACTGGTGATAGTGAAAACTGAGTGCACTCAACAGTCTGGAAAAACTAAAATATCCCTCTGGTAATGTCAATGCAAATAACACAAAGCATTGGTATTAACATTGTCAGGTAACCCAGTTATAAGATGGCATAAGAACTGTACATGTGTGATTTATGGGATGATGCTATGAGCAGTATTTGGCTTTTGAATTGAATCTTCATGCAACATCCTTGAGCAAACTGAAGTAAGACTTGAGCAATCTAGAGGCCTTTATGCACAGATTTGATCCTTTACATAATTAATCTGTAGATTTTTACCTTAGGAAACTTCTAAAGGTGCTGGAATCTGTCACATAAAGGAAAAGGAGTTGAAATTAAAAAGGTTCTAATGCTTACTCTCTCTGTTTAAATTCAGGAAAAATTCCATCCTTTCAAACCCTGTAATACAAGAGTTGGCAAAATTAATTATTTTAGCTTCAGATGGCCCACACAAATGAGGAAATAATTGTGATCAGTGGCTTTCACCTTTCATTGTTCTGAAAATCATATTATTATAGTGACAGCAGTTATGAGAGTCTCGTGACTCTGAGACATGTGAGGCCATAACTCCATATGTTTTAGCTGATGTTACAAATATTCTGTAGATTGAACATTGACCCACAGCAACTGCTTGATTTGAATGCAAAGGTGAAGATAGAACTGATCAGTACAATTTCATTTAAGATGGGATTTGTCACTAGGTTGTTTTCAGGAACACAAACACATACCAACTAGAAGGTGCCAATTGAGCAGGTTAATGTTTCAATCATAACCAAAATTCTTTCTAGAAATGCATATTTGCAACAAGTAGAAACTGCAACTTCTAAAACTGTCACAATAATACATTAAATTTAAGCTTTTCAAATTAATTGTGTACTTGAAATGGGACATTCCTCTGGAAGTGACATTTCAGAGTTGTGAGAGTGAGAGGAATCCTGCTGTGTCTGTTCTGGCTTCAGAGTTAACGCTGCCTGACTGTAATGAAAAGAAGAATTAACAAGAAAAACTGTAGGGAGAACAGCTGCCTTTTTTTCCTTTCTTTTTTAAGCAAGAACTGAAAATTACTGTTAGCAAGAAAAGAATGCTTATTCATTCTGTCATTATTCAGAACTCGTAGCTTCTTGTTTCTGAAAAGCTATATATTATTTTTAAATCATTGAAACTTGGAAGACTTGCCATGTGTTACTTCCACGTGATTTTAGAAGCTTTGCCATTTTCTAACTAACATCTGCCACATCACCTAAGTCAGAGCCTGGATGTGAGCCTATCTCACCTTTTCCTTACAGTGAGCAGGCCAAGGCTTGTGTTTTTAGAGCTAGTTTTCTTTCTCCTATAGTGCAAACTAACAAACCAGTATAAGACAACTCTGTTTTGGTTTTTTTTTTTTAATAAAGAAGATTTAACTGCATATCAGAAGTCAGAGCTGTGAGATGTTTAAATGAACAAGTCTTTTGCTGGGTTCATTCAGTCCTTGCAGACCAGGTCTCTGCCTGCAGCATGTGGTGCTTTTAGCACCTGTAGTAGCATCCAGGGCTCTGCAGTTCAGGGTTACCCAAATGTCTCGAGTGTGTTGCTCCTGGCACTTTTTGGCAGGTATGCTCTGGGCTGCCAGCCAGCTTCCTGCTACACCTAGTTGTCCCTAGTTTGTGGTCTAGAATCTTTTCCTAGCTGAGCATCCTCTCTTCCTGCTGGGAAGGAAAAAAAAAACTGTCTTCCTCCTTCCTCCAGAAGTTTTACCCGATTCTGTGGGCAGCAGTCAGAACAAGGAAACCTTTTCCTTGGGGCTGTAGTCATGTTCTTCAAGCAAAACACATGTAAACAGTAAGCTAAACAAATGAAAGTTAGATCTTACGTCACAAGTTTTTCCTGAAGGAACCTGAGTAGAGGACTTTACTGTAAGGCATCTATTTAGAAGCAATGTTCTCAATTTGAACTATTATCCAGATAGCCTTGAAAATGTTCTTTAAAGCAGATCATGATTCTTTGGGCTGCTCCTAAAGTCTTAATTTCAAGATCTCTGAATACTAGATGTTACTGCTTAAATACAGTTTAATGATTAAACTTTCACATCATTGCTAGGATTTTTGGAAATGTTTCCTTTTTGAATGGGCTTGTCACTAATGTGATTAGTGGGAGTCTATTTAAAATTAAAAATCAAGCTTTGATTTTTATGAACTTCGCTTTCAAATGAAGGTAATACTTTTCTCAAGAGCAATTTGATGTCTTTCATTATGTTACCAAATTATGGAATTTCCTGGCTGGCTTTTCAAGAGCCGTGGCCAGCATATATGTTAATGCTCATATAGGTTAATGATGAACACAGGTAAAATCTTTAGTTTTAGGGCTTTTGTGAGAGTGAAACTGATTAAAAACAGACTTTCCCTGAGGGCTGTTTGGCTCTTTTAGGCATAATGCAGTAAGTTATATGATAAACAACTCAATAAGCCAGGAATTCCAGAGATGCACTTCTGTAATCTTTATGCTTTATTGTATATACAACGTCTTTGAAAAATCCTGTTCATCTGCTGTGAGTAATCCCTGATGAACATTTATGAGTTGAGATGGTGGGACTCTTTATTGGAGTATCTAAACTCTTATGTGTATAATTTGGATACTGTTATTGTCTCGTATACTTTGGAGTTGATGTGAAGTTTTTTGACTGGTTTAGGGCAACAGCTCTTCCATATCTTCCTGTCGCCACCCACAAGCCATTGATTATGTCGGAACTCAATGTTCATAATCCATATGGTGTAAGTTACTGTTACAAGGTGCAATTACATCTGTAACCTACCTAAAGTGCACTTAATACTAAAATCAGTATTTAGACTACTAGGGAGTATGTGGGTTTGTGTGTGTATGTGCTGTTTAGTGACATCATTGTTTTGCCAAACAAGTAAATGGAGGAGTTGTCTCAGGGAATAAAAAACAGATTTTAATTCATTTCAGGTATATGTATTTTTTTGGCATAAGTCTGTTCTTGCAGTTGGCCACTGCATTGCTTTCCTCAATATGAGAAAGCCTGGGGAGGGAACTTAACATAAATATACACAGCAAATGTTTTGTAACATCAATGTAGCATCTGTACCTATGACAGGATTTTAAACTGTTCATTTAATTTTGGAAGGAAATAGTTTTCAGAGCTGAATAAGAGCTTTTATTGAAAGCATTTCTTGAATGTTTTGAGAAACTCTTCAGTTACATTTTCAAGTGGAAAAGACTCATTCGAGTTTATCTCCAAAGACGTCACGATGGCTTTTGCAGTTTATGATCCATTCTGTCTAAAGCAGGATGAAGTGCTCAGAAAATGGAGAGGTTTATGTGTGTTTAGAATGATGGCAGCTTTTGCACTATCCACTGTGCAAGGGGCTCCTGCAGCACAGAGTTGTCACTTGTGTTAATGTCCTTCCTCTCTTGTCTTTCTTGTTTTCAGCAGTAACAATTTGGGCCTTTTTTGTCCTTGTCTTGAATAAGTAGAATTGCTGGCATGGTGCCAAGCAACTTTTGAATCTGGTTGTTGGATAAGGGATTTGGCTTAGAGGGTCTGTTTGTTTTAATATAGTTTAAGATAAGTTTGGGATGGTTAATTCTGCTTCTTCAGAAGAAACATGTAAAAAAACTCTGAAAAGGAAGAGGTCTTTAGGCAGAAATTTGCTAATGATTCTTTTCCATTTTGTTTCTAGGCTATTTCTTATGAGAGTAATGGACATACCATATCTCAATTTGGAAGGACCAGATTGTAAGTAGCTTCTTTCATTGTAAACTTAGTACCATTCTGACAAACTTCCTGGAGGAGGAAGTGTAAAGATTAATTATGTATATCTGAAGCATGGATATCAGCATATCTGTCAGCTCTGTATAGGTTATTAGGTACTTATGAAATGATTTAAATGTGTCTGCTCCTTTTTTTTTCTTTAACAAAACAGTAAACCCAGAAATTCTTGAACTTTGACCAGAGAATCTGCATTATAAAGGGGGTTGACTAGAACAAATTAAGTTATTGCTAAATGAGAGTTTGAAATTAGCAGCTTTAGTGTTAGTTTGGGTTACTCTTCTTATGTACTGTATCACATAAAAAGTGGGGTCTTAACGCTGTCACTTCACCCCAGCCATAAATACAGAATGCAAACGAGTGAATAGCAAGTGGTTCTAAAAATCTTGTGGCCACTTTGTTTCTCAAGTGAGGTGCAGCAACATCTCTCCTTAATTCCAACCTAAACATCACAATTCTTTTGCCACATGGGATTATGATAATGGAAAAATGTTACTTTAAAATGTTTTCACATTTCAGGTTATTTCAGTTTACAGACCTGGAGCTCAAATTAGTTGATAATACATTTAAATGAAAACAGATTTTACTAATCTTAATGCCCTTACTGTTATGGGATATTTCATGATGAGGGGGAAAGCTTTGGACTAGTGTTCACTGATGCCTTGACTTAGGAAAATGTGAGGCCCTGGAGGTCAGTCTGGTCCTTGATTAGATAAAAGCTTAATTTTATATTAAGGAGTCAGATACAGTGTCTTGAAAATTACACCCATTTGGAAGCAATACTGATGTGGAGACATTTTCCACTTCTTGCATGGGAAAGCTCAGACTGGAGTGTGACTCTATTAGATGCCAGTGTAATTGTAACAGAATGCAGTTCTAGAAAGATGGAAGTAACTGTTGGAGAGGAAATACATGCTGTAAGGGCATATATTTAATTTTAAATTCACTTAGGTGGTCAGATCACTGAGCTCTGGCTCTGTTGGAATGGTAATCTAATTACATTGCATCTTCCTTCCCCAACTGTTGGATACTGAGTGGAAGAATGGGTAAATACTTTGGGTCATTGAGAGAATGCCAAAGCTACTAATTTGTAAAGATGCTACTTCCTCTTGCTGGCCAACTTACAGGATTGTTTTGATACTTTGCCAAGAAGGGTTGCCAAAAAAGAGTCTGCCTCTGAAAGTCTCTCTCTTTTATCTGAAAGCCACTCCTGTAGAACACACTGATGCAGATGTTACAGGAGAACCTGAGCCAGGGAGGCTTTCTAAGCCTCAAAACAGAAAGCACTTGTAGGGCTGGCATGTTGGGCTGGATATTTTAGGCACTTTTGTCGCTGTTCTGAGATGTAAACCAACTGCTGTAGGTTGAGGAAGCTGTCTGGTGGGGGACTGTTTTGCAGAGAAGCAAAGCCACCTGAAGGGTACAGCTGTGTTTCTATGGGAGGTGCACTTGGAGTCTGTATTTTTGAAAAAGAGATGAGGCACAGCTCACTGGCTGACTGTTGTAAGTTGTGGTGTGTTTCTGTTTGTTGGGTATTGAAATAACAGGTTTGTGCAATTTTTCCTGAAAAAATGGATTTTAATAACATATGCTAAGTTAAATAGTATTGAATATGTGGATGTGAATTTCATCATCCTCTTTTGTTACTGTGTGTTAGAAACTCATTTGAAAGAATGGAGTTGCTGCACAAAATGACTGCAAAGTAGAAAAAGACCTGAGCAGGTAGAAGTTAGTGATTTTTAACAGCAGATTCACAGTGAATTTAAGAGTAAACAAATACAGGAAGGTTAGGAATAGTTTCTTTTCTGTAATCAATATAAAAAAGCTGTAATATATGAAACTGGAGTTGTTCAGGCTGTGATTTTCTACTACTGGATTACAAATAATTAAACTTCGAGTTGCTCTCTGTTTAGTAAGCTGTACAGCCATGAATTGATCTTCTGTCGCTTGTGGGGTTTTGGTGTTTGAATTGCATAGTGCAAAAAAATTGAATTTTAGTCCTTAAAAAATCTTGTGTCCTTTTTGTTGAAGTAGCAGATTTAGGGAACAGGATTTCACCTGTGCTCATGAAGGGATTGCTTTCCTTAACTGCTTGTGTCTGTTCAGCCTGACTGAGCTCTCAGTGCTCATGTACACCTGTAATTTGTTACTTGGCAGTTTGTGGTCAGCAGGTTAACCCACTTGTTTAGGGGAAACTGATTAAAACATTTAGCAATAACAAGTGTCCATGGTCTGATTTTGGACACCTGCTCTGTGACTGAGATACACTTTGGAAAGCACTCCAGTTTTAATGCTGAAAGCTATGGAGATCAGAAACTAGAAAAAGTTTGTATTACAAAAGAATTTGGGAAGTAAGTCACTAGTTCATTCACTAAAGTGGAAAACAGCCCCTATGTCTCTATACCAAAGGAAGAGAGAAGCTTTTCCTGAGAGTGTTACCAGGTGGTCAGATTAAAATCTGATCACATCAAGCTGTGTGTTGTTAACCCTTGAGTTACCTTGAACAAACTGGAGCACTACATTGCAAAGTGGAGCACTCAACTTTAGTGGTTTAGCCTCTGTCACCCAATGTAAAACACCACATAAGATTGAGCAGTGTGTCATACATAGCAAAATAGATCTCTGCAGATACCTATTGAGAGGCTTAATTAATGATCTACAAATAGTTTCATAGGAAAATGTAAAATATTTCAGTGTCTTTGCCCCTGAAAATAGAGTGTTCCACTTGTTTCTGTTTAAAATATGATAGGAATTCACAGGTTATAAAAGCTCACCTCTCTACTGAAAGGAACTTCAGTTAGGAGAAGTAAGAGTAAGATATATAATAATAATATGATAATTTCTGCTGTACTCTTACCTCTTCCAGCAGTTTGATTTGGATTCTCTCTCTCAAATTGACAGAGTTTAAAAATGTCTTTCAATATACACTAAAGACTTCTTCTGCGCTTCTTTATACGTTGGCCTTGGTATTTTTTCTTGGTGTCGTTTTTAGTAATAATTATTTGTAGTAATAATAAAAAGTTGTGTATATTCCATCTTGTACTTAATATTATGTGAAAACTGAGTTGAATATTGTTTCACAGGAAGTTTTTTATTGACAGAAAAATGGCAAAATTGAATCACTGCTAAGAATTTTTAAAGGTGGAGCACGAAGGGGCTGTTGATTTTTTTTTTTTTCCTTCTGTCCTTGAACTTGGTTTGGTGCAAGGAATGGGAAGGACTAGATTTGTGGGCATTTCCCATTGCAGGAAATGCTGTTTCAATTCCTTATACAGATGAGCTAGTAGGATTTAGTACATCTTTCATGCCTAAGTTTAGGCACATTCTCACTCTGCCTGATGTAGTTGCATAAATCTTGGCCTGTTTTCTTATTTAAAAAGGAAACTGAAAAAACAAAGTCTACATGACCACATTAGATGACTGTTCTAGGATATTCTAAACATACTAATAGTGACTCGTATTTTAACAAAAGCATTTTTATTTTGTAGTGCAGCCAAAACGAGATCATGTTCTTCATGTTACTTTTCCCAAAGAGTGGAAGACTAGTGACCTATACCAGCTTTTCAGTGCCTTTGGTGAGTTATATAGTCTTTCTTTTTTGTTGTTGTTATTTTTTTTGTTGTTATTTTTAGTCTGTGGTTGCAGACTTACTCCTAGTGTAGGTAATGATGAATCTCTTTTTGTAATTTTTGAATGGTATGGACTTTGTTGTGATGTGTTGAAAATTACTGTTCTTATTAATTGCTCTTTAAAGTCTTTATGTGGTGTTTATTGAATATTGTGGGTCTTTCATCCTTTTATTTACAGCCTCTCCTGAAAGAAGGTAAGAGTTTATATAGGTGGATAAAGGGATTGATGTGAGGCAGAGTGAGGCTTCAGGAACAAGGTTCATCCTGCATAAAGCCAAACTCCAGCATGTGTGAGTCTAGGCAAGCGACCAAGCTTGAAAATAACCAATTTCATTTCAAGACTGTGAACAGCACCCAAGCCAGAAGAAACAGCAAAAAGAGTGTTTAATAACCGGGGACCAGTAGTCCTGGTGTTGCTCTACTAAGTAGAAGTATAAAATGTAGGAACCAGGGGAGCTGAACTAATTGATGGTGGTCTTCTGCTCCTTATCTCTTGTGGCTTGGTACTCTGTCTGTGCAGGGTCTCTGTATAAAACTCCCTCAATTCCTTCTGACCATTCCATCTGAACTGCAGCAGGGGCCAGTGTAGTGGACAAGATTTAATAGTCCCGGCTGGGAAATGTAGAAAGGAGCAGGTAGAAATGACAGGGTTGTCCCGGAGCGGCTGTTCCGGGGTAGGAGCATAGTTGGGGCTGAGTTTCCGTAGCTCTGTAGCCACTCGGCTCCACAGCTTTTCTTGTGGCGGGGGACAGGCGCCGCCGCCAGGGGGCGCACTTACACACCGCTGAGCGCTCGCTGTGGGAATTGCCAATTCTCGCACTTCTCCAGGTTTTAGACCTGAATGTTTTCATATTTCGATTTACAAACTCGAGGTTCGATAATTAATCTATATTTTTGTTTAGGTCTTATTGCCATGGCATCTCAAAACAAGCTGCAGATTATTCCTTCCAAAATTATAGAGAAGTACCCGTGCTTTTCCAGCTGTAGGTAGTCGGGGCAGAGTGGCGCAGTGTGAGGTTGAGTGATTTGCCAGAAGAAAAAAAAAGGCAGTAATGGACATGAATTATCCTAATTTATTACACCAGTCAAAGAAAAATGTTTTGAAATCAAGCAGTATTAATCAAATTTTACAGAAAAATTATTTTAGAATTAATTGAGGCAGAGTTATGATAATGAAGCTTCTAATGAAAGCAGTGAAACAGCTGAAAGAGCTGCAATGTCACACTTGGAATTGGTTTACGTTTGCTACTCTAGAAGGAGTGTTCACAATTCTGAAATCCTTAAGGACTGCCTGCATACCAAGTGGACACCTGTTCATGCAAGATGTTTTTATAGTCTTAGGGGTCAATGTAGTTTCACTGTACAAGTACTTGCAGCCCTATGCAGTCTCTTAGAACACTTTAGATTCTTAAATTTGTGGTGTTTATTTGCTCATGCTGATGTGAAATATGAAGTCATTAAAATATGATTTGCTAGAATACAGCTTTAGTGTGTAGCTTTCACTTCTACTTAAATGAATGCCTTTGGGCTTTTAATTAAAACTCATTACCACAGTATTATAAAAACTACTACTTAATTACCAGTAGAAGCCATGTAGGAAATGTATTAGAAGTGACTATAAAAAAGAAAATGTTTCAATGATGTAATCCATCAGTATAATTTTATTCTGTGGATTTAATCTTGTTTACTTGTTTGAGTTGATACATAGAGAAATTTCAAATTTATTTATAGAAGAAAGATCTGTTACTTGCACAATGCACTTCATGTCATAGTCCACCAGTGGCATTCTTCAAAGTATTGAAGACTCTTGATGTATTCTAGAAATGCAGAGAGAGAAATTTCTTGGTTTATTTCTTTAGAGCTGGTATTCCATTACTTTGCTGTCCATAGCTTATCTGGACTGGCCTTGCAGTGAGCTGGCATGGGGCTCTGGTGATTGCTAAATATTGTACTGCAGGTGGAGATGCATTTGCTTTCCAGATCTTTATTTGCATTTCACCATACTTTTGGAATGCACAATATTTACTGAGTGCTTAGCAGTATTGCTGAATGGTTTAATTTATTAATTTTATCTCTCCTAAATTCTTACTTCTTAATAATGATGAAATGTGGCATAGTCTGAAGAGAGCATTTCTTATGTGTGGAGAGTTGCATAAGAGCATTTGTTGCGGTTCGCTTCAGATTGTAACTCAGTGTCTACTATTTAATGTTCGACTTTCTTTGACTTCTGTATTTAAAATGTATAAATCTGAGTATAACAGCAACATATGTTGGCAGGCACTGAAAACCTTTATTAGCTAAAAATGCAAAGTCGGGAGTCATGAGAGAGCAGCAGCCTTTCTGTGACAATGAATAAGGATCTGATACTGAAATGATGTGCCACCAATAGGTTGTATTTTTATTAATTTATTTTTATTTGGCACTTGGTGACAATATGGACTCTTAAGTCCATTTGAATAGTAGCTGAATTCCTTCAGGAGATTTTTTTTTGTCTATCACTGATCCTCTTCCTTATTTTACACTGAGGGCACAATTGCAAGATATTCAGGAAAATTTTTCTTTCTGATCTTTCTTTCAGTCTTCTCAGGTAGATTGAAATTAATTAACTGTATATATAGGAAAAGGACACAATCTGGACAGCATTTCGATGTTCCAGAGTTATAACAGAATATGGTCTCTGATGTCTCAAATAATTGTCTAGAAATTTTTGTCATTAGTAATACAAAAATGGAGAATGTGATACATGAAGAATTTTGGAACAATGGCTTGTCAATGCATGTGGAGCAATGTGAATTTGTACAGTAATTTCTGTCCTTTAAAGGAAGCTCAGTGTCAGGGTCCTACCAAATGCACTGCAGTTTTGAGCTGCACTCACAAGTCAGCTTGGGCTTTTGTCGTGTTGTGAAATGTTAGTGTCCTGCCAAAAGGATGTTCTCCCTACAGTAAAGACCCTTACCCATAGGCAGCACAGTTCTGTGTTCTTCAAAGACAGAATTATTAGAAATTAAATTCATGTACCCTAGAAAATGTTTAAAGAAATTCTAACTTCTCAGTGTAGGCTCATCTTCATATCTACCTTAGTCCTTCAGTACAGGGAGATGTCAGAAACCATACTGAATTAATTATGGTTTTGGCAATGATCAAAATGATCATAACTTAAACTCCTAAATAGCTGGCTGCTCAAATGTATAGCATGCAAATGAAATCTATCTAGGCTTTTATTTTTTTTATAATTAGAAAATCTGTTTATAATCTGGCTGGATTTCAGAAGAGACTTCTATAACCTTGTAACCTGTAGACTAAATTAGATTTCAATAGATTAAACAACTGAGAATAAATGTATTTTAAGCCCTTTCGCATCATTGTTTTTAACCTTGTAATGTCTGAAGGTTAAATGGTGGTGTAACATTATATATAACTTAATTTTCTAGTCTACATGAAAAAAATGTCACCAATTTTCAATATCTGAATTGTACTAACAGTAAAGCCCTTGGATAAAGACAGGAGATGTAAATGGATTTCAGACTATAATAAGACCTTGTGTCTGGAATGGGAATCCTTTCCTCTCTTTTGCTTGATTATGAGGTCTTTTAGTGCTAATGTGACATTTTAAGCCATTCACATAGAAAATGCACTAACTGCTTGATGAATAGAGGAACTTATTTCCAGTCACTGTTCCATTGTAACAGCTTCCAAACGAGGTCCATGATTTTGTGCATTTGTCCTCATATTGACTCAAATTAAGTTTTTATTTCACATCCAGGAAATTATGTATAGTGGGATTCAAACAAACCAGAGTTTGAAGATTGAGTGTCCCAATAGCAGAGTTCTCCACTGATGTGATCAATCTTCTACCTACCCCTCTCAACTGGAATTTATCATCACTCAAAGAGCTGTTATTTATTTGAGTAAAAGGCTGAAATTCCCAGAAAATCACTTCAGTTTATTTAGCAGAATCATCTAGAAGCCATGAAGGGAGGATGTGAGGGTCTGAGGGTGTACAGGGTGCACATGCAGCCCTAACTTTCTGAACAGTTCCAGGCCCTTGTGCAGCTGGGTGTGAGCTACACACCTGTGTAGTGGACAAAAGCCTTCTCAGGTGCGAGTTACTCTTAGTTGACTCTTTTATGTTATGGCGTATCAGATAAAAATCTGTGACTGTATCTAAGATAATAATAGTCATGATCATTTCTCTTGCTTTTTCTAGGTAACATTCAGGTTTCATGGATTGATGATACATCAGCATTTGTTTCATTAAGCCAGCCAGAGCAAGTTCAGATAGGTAAGTGTTACTGAATTTACTACATTTACAGCCTTGGGACTTTAGCTGGCTCCTGCAGAATGCTCTGAGCCAGCAGGGTCTGTGATTCTAATGGAAAAATCACTGACTTGCTTGGAGGAGCTAGACTTCTATGGCAGCAGCACCTGTGTGGTAGCAAAGACAAGCCCAAACTCAACTTGGCTGAGAGTTTTGTGTTTCATTCCATGATCCTCCAAGTACCTGAACCTGTAGGTAGTGTAGTGCTGGTTTCTTCATTTGGTGCAGTATTTATTGAGGTTTTTTACTGTTATTTTGCACAGGGTAGAACTATCAAAGACTTCTGTGGTATTTGCCTCCAAATACCCTTTGGACTGATACACGTTTAGTTTGGTTTATATTTGCAAGGAACAAGTGCAATGAGAAGCCTTTTTGATGCATTGTAGAATACATACAAAATAATAGTGTCCGAAGAGCCTGGACTGCTAATGTGCCTACAGTCTGTGTATGACCATGTGCAATCTCTCCAGACTTAAGTTTTTTCATTTTTATTTGAACATTTGAAAATATTGCTGTTAGTTGTGTGGGAAAACAGTCTTTTTGGTGTGTGAGGTTTTTAGGTTGGGGGTTTAATGTTATTTTGGGGGGTGGTTTATTTGTGTCTTGGGGTGGGTTTTTTTAAAGATTTTTGATTGACTGTGGTTGAATCCACAAGCTCTTAATGGTTTCTGTAGTTCTTTTGGCCATATACTGGAGTACTGACCCATACCCTATTTCAGGGAACACTGGCTGGAAGTAGGCCATTATAGGTGATCATTTGGGGTATGTTCTGGTAGTGTCATCCCCACTTACCAAAACACTTGCATCAAATGCTGTGGAGCCAGTGAGAACAGCAATATATGTAGCACTTCTGATTAACTAGCTGAAATCTTGTTGCACTTAAGAGCTACCCAGAAAGAATTCCCACAATTAAGTTCTAGAAAGAAATAAGACAGATTAGAAAACCCCACTGAGTTCACCATCATCTATCCTTACTAAGCTCAAATAAAGAAGCTTTCAGGGTCTGGATGCACAATCAGTGCATCTCTCTAATTCCTTATTAACATCCTGGGAGTGTTTATCATACTTGCTCATACACTCCCAGCTCTGCAGAGGATGTTGAGAGCTCACCAGCAGCCTCCTTACAGCACTTGCTCCATAGCAGCAAGAACCATAGCTTCTTCATCTATATATAGATATAAGAATGATATAACTTCTAACGAGAAGTTCTAAATAAAGAATTATGTCAAATAAAGCCTTCCTAGATGCTGCTACAGTAAATTCCCCACTGCTGTCACCTCAGCTACTTACCCATTGTCTAAAAGCTTGGTATATACACTATCACCACTACTTTTTTGTTGTTATTTTTCTGTCATTTGGTTTTGGTTTTTTTGTTCTGTTCTTGTTATAGCAGCTACATATTTTGGAAAGAACTAAATGTCTGCAGAATATTGAAACTGAATCTTTCTGGCACTGCTCTGTGTCTTTTTTTCTGCTTTGACAAACAGGGAGGCTTGTTCTGTGGCCTACGTGCTGGGAAACATGTTATTTGTTTGAAAGCTCAGGTGATTATAGTCTTTCATAGATTTTTATGAAATCAGGTTAGTGGAAGCTCATATTCTAAAAGCAGTGAGCCAGCCAAGCTGATAAACTGTAGCAACCTCAATTACCAAAAATTGTGTGGGATTTGTTTTTTTTTTTTTTACTGTAAAATTGCTTAAAATTCTTGGTATTTTGTTGGTTTGGGTTTTTGGTTTTTTTTTTCTGTAATAAATACATCATAAAATCAATTCTGTCATTCTATTTCCTGATCTTAAATTCTTTAATGAACTGTTTAGCTAATAGAAGTCACTGTTTGTACTTGTGATTTAGTGAGATGTGTTTGAGTGAAGAACCTAGGTAAAACTAATAATGTGGCCTGTTTTTTCACCTGTTTTTATAAATGTCTGCATCTTCTGGACTTTATAAAAAGCCTTGGAGGCCTGTGAAACAATATGAATACAAGGCAAGATGTTGCTATTGGCATACTTGATGCTTACCTCTTGGAGAGTTTCTGACTTTAAGCTGGTATTAATACATATAGTTAAGAAAAGACAAGTGCAACAAAAACATCTATAGGACATAATGGATCGAGGACATGAAGAGTGTATGGAAGTTTCCCCTAAAATGTTCAGATTTCCATTATAGATGAGTCTAAGCACTGCAAAAACATCCAGATTTACTTTGCATCTTTTTAATAAGGAAAGTGTGTGTGAAAAAGTGATGAAAATGGGACTGGTTTTGTAGTTATCTATGCGGAGTGTTAACTGATTCTGGGTCTATCAGATTTTGAAACCCAGTTCATACCTGGGAGGTGTCTTTATTTTTCTCTTGCTGCAGTGATCAAATACTGAATATTTGTCTGAACAAACATAAAGTTAGACTTGAACAGCAGATCATTTAAAGACTGATCTGCTGTCCTCCCTTGATGTGCATGTGCAAGATAACCAGGTAATGAATCTGCCTGGTTTCTTAACAATTTATCTCTTGTGCTCTTTAATTTTGTTCAGCTGCATAGGTGTTACAAGACAACTTGAAACATGATTTGTCTATATTACTAGTTTTGTGTAACTGTATCTTAAGGGTAATATTGAAATTGTGATAGTTGTCTTTCATATTTCTAATAATTAAATATCATGCTTAACCTTTACAAATGACAGACTTCTCAAAATGGGGCACTTTGCATAAGCTGTGTCTGCTATGCTATGCTGTTTCTGTTGCTTCTAACTCTCCTGGCTTCAGTATTTTAAATGAGCTAAAGACTTCTTCATCAGCACCCTGGGAATATGTTGAATTTCTCATGGATTCAAAAATCCCTTTTGAATATGTAGGGAATAAAATGTATCTCTTCATCCCCCAGTGCTCTTTAAAACAATGTTCCTGAGTTGGTTACCATCCATGATATTACCTATTAAAATCCAGTCCAAAACTGATTGTTAAAACATTGGTCCATAAGATTTTCTATTTATGAAGTTTACATTTGATTAGCTGGATTTAGCTAATAAGCAGCTCTTCAAATTTCACATGGTAATCAGTAGTGTTTGTGTTGCCAGGGAGAATGTAAATTCCAATTTTTTAATTGTTAAAGTGGTACCCTGAAGGACCTATGAATCTTTCATAATATAAAAAGATTTGTTTCCTCTTCCACTTATTTTCCTCTGAAAAACTAAGTAGGGAAAAGGGCAGTATTTTTATAGGCAATTTTGGAGCTTCTCCTAACTTTCCAACTGAATATGGCATGCTTAAACACACAAACCAGAAACCTTGGAAAACAAGAGTCAAACACCTTAAACTTCTCCAGGTGCTGCTTACAATAATGTCCAAGAATCTTCACTTTATTTGGTTATTCATGCAGCTCGCACATTGGCAGTCTCTCTGATTTATTATGAGTAGAAAAGGCTTGTTCTTGTATAAAATCATAGTGCTCTCTGTGGCTTGAAGTGGAAGCTGCAGCAGGACAAATGCGAGGGAACAGTTGGACAGTCACCCTGCCGTGCCTGTCTGTGCGAGCTGGACCTGATCCTTGCCAGGGGAAGGTTCTTGGCTTCCAGTGGGCTCTGTGTCACTCTGACTGTTGGATGCCATGATGTCATCTCAAAGCCAATAACAGTGGTGGTTTAGATGGCTCTAATTTGGCTAACTTTTTGCAATATGCAATGCTGTTAACTGATTTCCAGGCTACAAGCGCATGAAAACTATAATGGACAATAAACACAGTCTGTGTTCTGTTGGGATTTGCTATTCAAAGTAGGTGATTAATAAGAATTCATTAAATGGTTGATATTCCTTTAGTTGGACATCTGGGAGACAAAACTTTCTGTTGCCAAGTTGCACTGCAAGTGGTCTCAGCATTTCTGTCAGACGTGAAGCACATAATTGTTAAGTGTGGCAAATGATAAACACTGTGTGCTCTTAGAGCTGATGAATGCGAGAAACTTCAGAACTAACTTTTGGCACACAACTTCTGGCTCTTAAGATTTTTGTCTTGCTAGATAAGTTTGCCTTTGGATGCTGTTCAGCTTTGTGTATTTATAAAGTTGGCCTTTCATTTGGAGAGGTTAGTATGGAATAAGTGCTGTTTCAATGATCCTGCAACTTCATCCAAATAGTCTGGAAATGGTGGAGAAAATGGGAGAGAGTTCCCCTTGTCTTATCTGTCAGGTAAATACAGTATTTTATTTTAATGAATAAATTGGTATAACCTGAAGTACTTATGTTTCAACCACTTCAGCCCCTCAGCTGCTCTGTGCAGTTAACTTTGAGAGTCC
Source organism: Vireo altiloquus (assembly GCA_013396875.1). Lineage (NCBI taxonomy): Eukaryota > Metazoa > Chordata > Aves > Passeriformes > Vireonidae > Vireo > Vireo altiloquus. The sequence continues at coordinate 22,650 of VZRF01006874.1, forward strand.
TCAGTTAACGCTTTGTATCAATGTTAAGCTCTTGTTTTTCATGGTTTCCTTGAATTTTATTGTCATCCAACTTTGACTGTTCAGGTTGCTGGTCTAAAAAGAACCTTGATACACTCTTAAAGGGAGGTTTCTGTAGATGTCTTTGCACTTGTGGAGTCTTTATAGGCTCTCTAAAATGTACTCTTAAAAACCACTGGTACTTAGAACGGGTTAATTTTTAAAACATGGGAAAGTCTTATAAATATGTTTAAAGTTTTAAAGTGCTTGAAAATAAAATTGGGCTTCTGAGACATTTTACATAATTATATGTTAATGAAAATAATGGGCAAATTTTTCAGTGGTACTTCAAAAATACACCTCGTTTATTTTGCCTTAGCAGCTAACACTTACACTTAATTCCCTTTACCTAAGGCTTAGGTGCAGTTTAATAACATCTCTGTTCTGATTATGAGTAACTTCTGCAGTATTTTAAGACCACTGGTTCAACTTTAGAGTGATTTTAACCTGAGAATCTTCCTGAGAGTGTATTTCTTGCTGTTTTAAAATGCAATAAATATACTTAACCTGAAATTTTAAATATACGTGAAAAGCAACTGCTTGTCGTAAATGGCAAGCATTGAAATAATGTTAAGTTATTCCATGTGTTGGTGCCCTGATACATGAGCTCATATAGAACTTAGTGTGTGCAGGATATCTTCTTCCTCTTGGCTTTGAGAAGCCCAATGCATTCAGACAGCAGGGGAGCAATGGACTAAAGCAGGTGCAGCAGCTGGAATTGTGACGGCCTTTCAATAATTTGTGTTTAAATCATTAATCTTCTTGAACTTGTGAGTTTCTCAGACAAGGCTGGACTTTATGGTTTATTAGTGTTCTCTAAGGTTTACTATAGAGTCGTCTACTTAGCCTGAGTGCTTATCACCACAATGTAAATATCTAAAAAGTATTTTGAGATTGTGTGTATATCAGTCCCTTCTCACTGAATTCGGGGAAAGCGCAGGTAGTAGATTCTGTATTACCCAGAGTCTATGAAATGAAAATTACATTTCACATGACTGTGTTCTCAGCAATAAGTTAATGTGAAATTTATGCCAGATACATTCTGAAGGGAGGTTATAGCTAGGTGAGGGCTGGTCTCTTCTCCCAGGTAACAAGTGATAGAACAAGGGGAAATGGCCTCCAGATGCACCAGGAGAGGTTCAGGTTGGATATTACAGGAAATTTCTTCACTGAAAGGAAGAAGTTTAGAGTCAAGCACTGGAACAGGCTGCTCAGGGAAGCAGTGGAGTCACTGTCCCTGGAGGTATTTAAAAGAGTGGGACCATGTGGTTTGGAGCAGGGGCTAAGGAGCAAAGCACGGGGTACTCCTGTTTGGTACCAAGGTGGAATCGGCTCAGGGCCAGACTGTGCCCATTTCTGTGTGAAAGTCCTGCAGCTCTGAGCTCTCTGAGCTTTGAGCAATAATAGACACAGAGAATTTCTGACTAGAATGGAAGTGTTCTGAATACATTATGCTTTTAATTTGTAGGTTCACGGATCTCAACACTTTACTAGCAATCTTGGGAGTAAAAATTCTCTAGTGTTTATTTAAAATAATTTCTATAGTAAATGCAGGGATTGAGATGTGGTGAATTTCAGCTTGTGTTGTTCAGGAATCCTAACTGCAGCAGGAAAATGAATTACTGGTTTTACAGTGGAACCTGTGGTATAAACCATATTAGAGATAACTATTTTACAACTTCCAGCGTTACTGATGTGGAATTAAGAGGACAGATTACAGACTTGCCTTCAAGGCACCTGCAGCCATATTTTTTTCTCATCAGCTAATAAGTAAACAAAACATAAAACCACCCCAAACCCCAAATGCCCCTTGTACTCCATAAGTTTGAATAGGGATTTTTCTTAACACTGGAAGTCTTGTGACTACGTTTTCATTTGATTTGGATTTTTTGGAATGAGTTGAAACAAAAGCTGTGAAATGTATTAATTACTGAGGTAATTAACAAGGTGCAAAGGTTAAGTAGCTTGAATTCTTTCAGTAATTAAATAACTTCATCTGTAAGGGAGTTAAAGTCCTTTGTAACAATCTACATACATGTGCATAGCATGAAATGTCTCAGTGGTCTTACACTATCACCTCTCTTCTTTGTTGAGGGAAGTATTTGAAGTTTAAGCATTGCATAAGGATCCTTCCTCTTTCTTTGGCATGCTTTGTACTTAGGAGTTAATCTTTCTTCTGTAAAACCATTTTCTTTCAGACCACCTGTCCATTTTCCCCTGTTCTCCACCATGGAGGTTCAGAGCCTCATTTTGGTTTGCTCTCTAGCTTGCCGTCCTCCTTTGCAAGGTGAAGAGCTGCTTTGTCCCTGCATTGATCCTGCTCCTTGCTCTGCATTCAGATACCAACAGAGATGACAACCTTTGGACAACGCTCTTTTATAGGCACCTTCTATCTTAAGCTGATATAGGAGAGGAGAACAAAGGCGTGGGCAGCACCATGTACAAATTGGTGGTACCAGTTTGGGTATGGCCTGCAGATAGTTGCTGTTATCAAATATACTTAAGAGACTCTGGTCCAATTAATTAGTTGTGTGTTCACGTTTTGGTACCTTGCACAGAAATTGTCCAGGTATTCTTGAAAGACCGAAAACTGTATATAGGCTAACAAAAGGGACCATTAATATTACAATAACAATTTCACTAATATTTAGCATAATATAGTTGAATTCTGCTTATGCCTTGATAATGTCCATGGTTACATTATCATGTACTGTTTCTTTAGGATTTATGGCTTCTCTGGGAATATGTTTGTACATTTTCTGTGGAGCAACTCATCCCTGAATGTTCTGTAGGGGACAATTTAATTCCATTTAGGTTAATTTAAAAGATTCCCTCTAATTTGGGATGTTGAGTCTTCTGCTTTCTGTTTGTAAGATAGGCACACAGCACTGCTGCTTCCATTCCTGAGTTTTACTTTGAAATACTGGACTATGCATGTGCAGTTTTGTCATCATGGCAAACTTCTGGATTGTTACATGGCCCTAGTAGCCAATAAATAAGGCTGTGGAACCATACAGTGAGTATTGTGCGTAAAACAAAATACTGACTTAGCTACTCACTAATTGCACACTGGTGCTCTGGCTGAGGCAGTGGTCCCGTGTTTTAAGTAGAACATGATCAGATAAGATTAATGCAGCATCGATACAGAGGTCACTTAAAGGCTTCACACGTGAATTTTACTTCAGGATTTCATAAGCTTAAGTGTTTAGTATTGCAGCCTTAATCTGTATAGCTTTGTGTGTTTATTGTATTTATATATTGTGGCTTTTCTTCTACCTACACAGTTCACCAACCTATTTGTCTGTTTATTAAGAGGCTTAATATTGTCAGTGTTCATCTGTCAGGATGTTGCTCTGCATAGAAGCTAGGACTTGGCAAAAGGGTATCTTTGTACACATTCCTCTTGGACCACTCAGTGACAGTCAGCCTGTTCAATGTCTTCCCTAATAATGAGGGAAGATGCTATCCTCTAGAAATGCTTTTCCTAAAATAATTACCATTGCTATTATTCTGCAACGAGACAGAAACTTTAGGGCTGCAATTGGTATGAAATACAGCCATGTGGTGTTGGTTACTAGGCTGAGTTTCTCACAGAAAGATTTGTCTCATCTCTTACAATTTAAGGAAATAAGTAAATATCCCCCCTGAGTTCTCCTCGGTTTTTCAGAACTCACAGAGCGCTCTAGCAATGCATCTCTTCTGCTGAGAGTGCAGAATGACGTAATATTTGCTTTGTTAGGCAATATGGACAGCATTCATCAAAAAAGCATCAGAGAAAATGTATTAAACTCTTAGAGGGAGCAGCTCTTCAATTCAAGACCATGCAAGACTGATTTATCTGCGTGGCTCTTTAGATTTCTCCATATGCCTTCATTTCAGTTGTTCAATGATGAAGCAATTTATTCAGTATGTAACTTTTTATATCAAATATATATGCTATATATTTGTGTATACATCTATTTGTGTGTGTATGTGCCATATTTCATGAAAGCAGAGTTTTCTTTGTTCAAAAATACTGAATCTTGCACAGATTTATTTTAGAACTGTCTTCAGGCCTCAAATGATTTGGTCTGGCGTTTTTTCCTAAAAAAGGACTGAGTTTGTCAGAGAATTAAATGGCAGACATATAACTTTGGTTCATAGCTTGTAGCAAAACAAATAATGTTATTGTGTTTTAATAGATGAATATGTGTCAGATGATCCATGGTAACTTTGTGCTTGATTTTAGCAAGTAAAAACATGCTTGAGATTAACTAAACAAATTTTACCCTGAGGAATGTCGGCTGGCATGCAGTAAACTCCAGTGAGCCTTATTAATTCATTCATGATGCCTGCACCATAACTTCATGGGCTATAAATATTGTCCTAATTCTTACAAACAGATCTTGGAACTTCACAGTTCAAAACAAATACAAGGAGGGTGAAAGGAGGTATGTCTGACACTTGTTGGTTAGTGCAACGATCTCATGGGGCTGTTAATCATAACTACTGGTATCTATACTTGGCATTAAAATGAAATAGACAACTCTTGCCTGGTTTTATGTATGTTACAATGAAATTGCAACAGCAGCATCTATATACCATGGCAGGTATTATAGCTAACTCATTTCACTGTTACACAGCAAATATACAAAATAGATCATCCATCCTGAAGGAGGAGAAAAAACTACATCCCTCCATCCTCCTCACCTTTTCTGAAATTTGATGTTGGAGCTTGCCATTTCTAGTGCTTGCTCCAGAAGTAGCACAGAATACCTGTATTTAAAATGGCTCAGCTAGAATCCAAAAGTTGGATATGCATCTGAAATTGCTCAAAAAAATTGGAAGTACATAATAAAATCAGGGTTTTGTCTCCGCTACAATTGCGGTATTTTAAAATGTGCAGAAAAACAATCTGAGGTTCGGGGTGGGTTTTTTTGTGTTGTTTTACATTTAAACTGGTTTACTGTTGGTTTACAATACTTTCTTTCAGAGAGCTAGGCTGAAAGCAGCAGAAGACACCAGTTGACAGTCAGTTTAATTTGCTGATTCATCTGTTACAGGGATGGCGTCAGGCCAGAGCTTGGCTCGCAGACTAAAGGCTGAGAGCTGTGAAGATGCTGGGACTTGAAGGAATGTTGTTAAATTGTTACCGAGTGGAGGCAGTGAAAGTTTTTTTTCTTTAGTTTTAAAGTGCTTCTAATTTTGCATTGACAGAAATCTTTCTACCTTGAACTTGCAGTCTTTTTTAGTTAAAGGGAGATCAGACATTAGAAAGATACAAGGATAGAACAGCTGGCTATTAGTTAAGTGCTTCTTCCATGGATATCTTGTGCAACCAAAAATGCAGCTCAAATAAGCTTATGTTTCACAGCAATCAAACAGAGTTTTGGCAAAGGCTTTGCAAATGTCGTCTTTTCCTGGCAGACTTGCAAAATAAACCTGCTGGGTTAAGTAATGAGACTAAAAGGGAAAAAATCCAGGAAATCTTTTCTTGCCAACAAGCAATCTGGAAGAGGGTTACGACTGAAGAACTGATCGTTTCTAATTTAAAAGAAACATCTTAAGTAGATTTAACTCTTTTTGCACAAAGTCTGACTTTGAGAAGAGCTTTGAGCATCTAATTCAGACAGAGTGACTTTTGGAGAGCATGGCGTTTTGGGTTTGTTTTGATTTGTTTTTTAATTGCTAACTATGGAACTAGAAATTGTTTTATGAACAGAAGAAATAGCTTGCAGCCTTCTGCTTTTCAAAATAAGTTATTTCAGGAGAGGGCATGCTGTCATTTAAGTGTTTTGTATATAACATCGTTCTTCTTCTCCATAGCTGTAAACACCAGCCGGTATGCTGAAAGTTATAGGATCCAGACATATGCAGAATATGTGGAGAAAAAACATGAAGAAAAACAGGCCAAGAGAAAATGTACAGAAGATAGTTGGAAGGAGATGGAGAGGAAGAGGTTAAAAACCCAGTGCACACCTTACGTTTCCCAGAGTCGATACTACTCTGTTAACAGGTGAGATGGCTGCACTGCCAGCTCATGTTCTTACTGCATTTCTGTTCAAAATCTAGCAATTTTCAGTAGTTCTTAACTAACACAGGACATTTTTTGGTATGTATTTCTTTGCGTATAAATCAGTGGTGGTGCATCAGCTGTCACAAGATGATGGGTAAAGGAACAGAGGGAATTTCATCATGAATGTGATCAGACAGATTTCTAAATTCTGGAATCTTGAGGGCAGGTCACATCACAACTTCTGAGCTTGATGTAGCAGCACCATTTCTTAAAACCAACATGTCTTTATTCATATGACACTTGTGAATGGCTTGTGTCATGTGGATACTTAGCTGTCATCATATATCCTTTTAAAGACCGTGTTGGTTTTGGGCTGACTTTCCATGGTGATAGTAGTGCCACAAAGAAGGGTATAAATTCCCTTCTAGAGCAGTCATGATGAAGTTGTCCTTATGCTTCAGTAACAGCATAGCAATTGATGATACTTGCATGGCTTTAAGCTTTTACTATAAAACTTGAAAAGGGTTTTAGTTCATTATTTAAGGACAAAAATTAAGTCAGGACATGCCGCTTTTGGTTCTGGTACAGCATGTTTCCTATGTTGCTGTGTGTATTTCTTGTTCTATTTTTACTCGCTGATATTAATGACAGGTTTTGGATATGATGGTAACAGGCAGCTTCTTTCTCAGTCATCTGTGTGGCTGAGCATGTGAAGAGTTTTTTAGTGTTAATGTAATTGTATAAATAATCTATCAAGTTATTGCCATTCTTCCGCCTCCCTTCTCCTGCACCGTCCCCTCTGTTCTATCAATTCTGTATGAAAATTAGTTTTAGTGGAGTGTATGTTACATTTCTCTAAGCTGATGTTTTGATTTGGTTTGGGGGGGTTTTGTCTCTCCTTTTCTTTCCTGCCCCATGGTTAGACAAACCAAATATGGTGGTCATAAAACCAGTGCTGAGGTATTTCTGCTTTATCTTTCTTGGAAATGCTACATTAAGTTCTAGTTTTCATTGTATCTTCCTGTAAATGTTAATCCATCGTGTAACAAATTTGCTAAACTTGTTCTGTTCTTCTCATGACCTTATGATTTTGCAGGTGTGTATTTTGGCAAACTGTCAGATGTTCATGTCTTTTGTCATGGTGGGAATTCTAAACGTGCTATAGACATGTTTGATTCAAAAAAACATATGGAGGAAGCTGATGCTAAAATCCATATCAAATGAAGTTAGTTTAATTGAACTGTTGTACTTAAGAAGCATGGAGAGTACATGCTGTGAGGGGATGAGGAGCTTTAAGGATTGTCCTGGCACCAGCCTGCATGTGGCTAAGGCTTAGGGCTATAACTAAGGCAGTAGACTATTAAATAGTCTGAAAATGCTTACTGCACCTTGAGTTTGCTGCAAAGAAATACTAAGTCCTAGTTTGGTTTCTGCCAGAGGAAGTGTCTCCTCTCAGTGAACATTGGGGTTTGGGTACCTCAGGTTCTGGTCAGATGGTGGCAGTGGCAGCTTCTGGAGAACAGGAAATGCAAGAAGCTGATTTG